>JAWDGP010003691.1:260000-442500 GCA_033675545.1 Elysia crispata | reverse complement strand
CCTCATCTTTGAAATCATTCCGTCGCCTTGTTTTGGCTTTGGGGCCTATCTTTGAAGTCATTCCAACGGCTTGTTATGGGTTTAGGATCTCATCTTGAAGGTCATTCCAACGGCTTGTTATGGGTTTGGGACCTAATCTTGAGAGTCATACCGCCACCTTGCTATGGATTTGGGACCTCATCTTGAGATCATTCCATCGCCAGATTAAGAGTTTGGGACCTCGTCTTGAGTCATTCCGTCGCCTTGTTTTAGCTTTGGGACCTCATCTTGAGAGACATACCGTCGTCTTGCTATGGATTTGGGACCTCATCTTGAGAGTCATACCGTCGCCTTGCTATGGATTTGGGACCTCATCTTGAGAGTCATACCGCCGCCTTGCTATGGGTTGGGGACCTCATCTTGAGAGTCATACCGCCGCCTTGCTATGGATTTGGGACCTCATCTTGAGAGTCATACAGCCGCCTTGCTATGGATTTGGGACCTCATCTTGAGAGTCATACCGCGGCCTTGCTATGGATTTGGGACCTCATCTTGAGAGTCATACCGCCGCCTTGCTATGGATTTGGGACCTCATCTTGAGAGTCATACAGCCGCCTTGCTATGGATTTGGGACCTCATCTTGAGAGTCATACCGCGGCCTTGCTATGGATTTGGGACCTCATCTTGAGAGTCATTCTATCGCCAGGTTATGAGTTTGAGACCTCATCTTGAGATCATTCCGTCGCCAGATTAAGAGTTTGGGACCTCATCTTGAGTCATTCCGTCGCCTTGTTTTGGCTTTGGGACCTCATCTTGAGAGACATACCGTCACCTTGCTATGGATTTGGGACCTCATCTTGAGAGTCATTCTATCGCCAGGTTATGAGTTTGGGCCTCATCTTGAGATCATTCCGTCGCCAGATTATGAGTTTGGGACCTCATCTTGAGTCATACCGCCGCCTTGCTTTAGCTTTGGGACCTCATCTTGAGAGTCATACTGCCGCCTTGCTATGGATTAGGGACCTTATCTTGACAGTCATACCGCGGCCTTGCTATGGATTTGGGACCTCATCTTGAGAGACATACCGCCGGCTTGCTACGGATTTGGGACCTCATCTTGAGAGTCATACCGCGGCCTTGCTATGGATTTGGGACCTCATCTTGAGAGTCATTCTATCGCCAAATTATGAGTTTGGGACCTCATCTTGAGTAATACCGCCGCCTTGCTTTGGCTTTGGGACCTCATCTTGAGAGTCATACTGCCGCCTTGCTATGGGTTGGGGACCTCATCTTGAGAGTCATACCGCCGCCATCCTATGGATTTGGGACCTTATCTTGAGAGTCATACCGACGCCTTGCTATGGATTTGGGACCTCATCTTGAGAGTCATACCGCGGCCTTGCTATGGATTTGGGACCTCATCTTGAGAGTCATTCTATCGCCAAATTATGAGTTTGGGACCTCATCTTGAGAATCATTTTATCGCCAGATTATGAGTTTGGGACCTCATCTTGAGTCATACCGCCGCCTTGCTTTGGGTTTGGGACCTCATCTTGAGTCATACCGCCGCCTTGCTTTGGCTTTGGGACCTCATCTTGAGTCAGACCGCCGCCTTGCTTTGTCTTTGGGACCTCAACTTGAGTCATACCGCCGCCTTGCTATGGGTTTGGGATCTTATCTTGAGATAATTCCGTCACCAGGTTATGAGTTTGGGACCTCATCTTGAGATCATTCCGCCGACTTCTCATTCATACCATAAATCCTCCTACTGACCCTCACAACCACCCCTCATACTCTTTCCCTGATCATAGCCATATCCATGACAATTTGCGATTGTTGCAGTCCAGGAACAGCAAATTCAAGATTTCGAACTCCGTGATTCCATACAGTTTTAACTTCAGCCCTCACAGTTTCCCCCAGCATTAACAGAGCCAGGGACGAATTGATGTCTGCCATCAGGAACAATGAATAAAGCAGAGCCAAAACAGCATCATGAGAGAAAGAGACATCAAGCAGTGATTTGTCGGAATGCATTACATTACGGACCGAGTTCAGACATACACACACACACACAAATAATGATAATAATAATAATACAGAGCACGTAAGTCGTCGCGTATCGATCTACTGCGCTACCTAGACCCTAGCGTCGACGCTTGCCCCAAGCCCTGGCCGCCGTGATCAGAGCATTGATCGCCGATCACAGGGTACTGGTCGATAGGGGAGGGAGACAGAATCAATCAAGCGGCCGAGAGTGGGCCTGGGTAAGTATAGGCTTACTTGGACCCTTTAAATCTTGCGATTAGTTCTGTCACAGAGTGTGCTTATCACGAGCTGCAGGAGGTTTTGTTGATGGCGTAGGAAGCCTAAGGGAGGAAGGCCCCCACAGAGGAAGGACAGTAGCAGGCAGGTAAAAAAAACAACCGGATAATTAGTGACAGAGCGGCCGTGGGAAAATGTTTTATAAGACATGGACAATGGAGTCGAAAAAAAAAAAAAGAACAAACGAAAAATTCGCTGAGGAAGAATCAATCTTGGCATAGGTGGAGACTTAAACTTAGTACCGAAACAAGGGTACTGATCACTGCTATGGTTGCTATGACGACTTATTTTTATACAAAATTAATCTGCAGAAGCAGCAGGTGGGAAAACCATCAAAATGAAATTAAACAATCTCATTTCACCACCTTCAGTTTGAAGTTTGCGGTAATTACATCAAAAGCAAAATGCAAGGAGGGACCGGGTGTCTGCAATATATTGGAAAGTTAAAAAAAAAAATGATTAAATACTTGAGGAAAGACTGGCCTAAAGAGTTTAGCCCAGCTGCTGAAATGTAAACTATTTTACTTGTTCACAAAGCGCCTCGCAATGATTCTTGAATCTTTGGTTGTTTTTTTTCATGTGTTTTAAACACATCTACGCACAGCGTTTAATAAGGTAGAAGAAGCCGAGGTCAGCAGTACTTTTCGGACCTCTATATAAGCCGGATGAAGGCGGAGCAGGTCACCTGATATCCCATCTAATCACGTGATTGATAAATAGACCCACTCCTTCCTTTACGTCAAGTGTACATTATGCTCTACCAACAAGGCCGTGTCTGATGCTTCCGAAACAAACAGATTTGAGAATACATTGATTACTTGCCACGTTTTGACGGTTGACTTTTTTTTTTCTTTTTAATACTTATGAGGACGTGAAATTACAAGGTTTGCTTGCAAGAGTAAGACGGCGAGTAGAATTGGAGAGAAAGAAAGAAAGAAAAGGAGCAGTCGCTGGGGGAAAAAAAAAAAATCGGACCACTGCTCTTAGGGATTCAGATTTTTGTTTTTCCTTCTTAAGGTTTCTTTGTATATTTATTCATTTATTTATATTTTTAGATGCCACGAGTACTTTCAGAAAGGGCATTGATGAAAGAGACTGGAGAAAAAAAATTGCAAGGGCAAAGCCAGGGTTAGCAAGATGGGACTTAAAAAAAAAACGTTCTTAAAAACAAGATATGAATCATTATATCCGAGCTTTTAACCTCCAAAGACATGTCACCAAACTTTCAAAAAATTAGCCTGAATGGGAGGAGATGAAATATCAAAACAGCTGACGTGACAAAAGATTAAAAAAAAAAAAAAAGAATAGGAAAAAAAAAAAAAGAAAAAAAATACCAGAAAGGAAAGGCAGCCTGCCAGTACGTGGAAAGAAGCGTCTCTGTCTGACACTGAAATCCACATTATTGATTTCTTGCAAATATCCAATATCTATCATCTTGATTTCACCCATTGTCTTATCTGCATTTTTGCTGTTCCCTTCTCCAGGGACCCCCCTTCTGATTTGAAAACAGTGTATCGAGCTAGGGTTTGAAGTGTGTGTATAGGAGGAAAAATAGAGAGAGAGAGAGAGAGAAAGAGGGAGGGAGGGAGAGAGAGAGAGAGAGAGAGAGAGAGAGAGAAAGAGGGAGGGAGGGAGAGAGAGAGAGAGAGAGAGAGAGAGAGAGAGAGGGGGGGGGGGAGGGTGGAGGGTGTTACTGATAACAGAGCCCGTTGATTGAGACAGATCTACAAAGTCACAGAGAGAATCATTTATCAACGGCAAATACCGCAGAAGTGAACAGCAGGATCTGAATTGTTAATACTTCTGCTTCTCTATACGCCTGACATAATTTATAACTTGTCCACGCAACTTAGAATAATTCATAAATGCTAAAGAGGAGGACACCAATGAGGGGAAAGGGAGAAAAAAAAAGGGGGGGGGGAGGGGAGGCTAGGTCTAGAAGATGGATGAGAAAGTTATTTAAAAAAAAACGGTTGAGATCATTAACTCGCTTAGTCCAGGGGAAAACAATTGACCAATATCAAGCGCAGCTTTGATTTACAAACAAAACTAAAGAAAAACGAAGCAAAACTCGACAAAAAGAAGTTAGCACCTCACCATAGGATCACAAGACCTCTCTCTAAATATATTCACACCAGAATGCAGCCAGCACGGGAAAGGGAGAGAACTAGGGTAAACAAAACGCTTCCAATCAAGCAGACGTAGGACGAGAAACAGCAGTCGACAGGGATTATTTTTCCCGACGCACGGTGGTCGATCCCTCAAGTGTGTTTGTGAGTGTGTGCGCCTATTAGGCACTTATCTCACATTCTCTCAAACCGTAGTGTGTCAACACAGCAGAGTGCAAGAACTTTAACTCTGCTTATGTTGTCAACACCAATCGTCACAAGCGACCACTTTCTAGTTTCGATTCTGTGTGTGGGTTCGATCCGAAATCTTTTCGCCCGCGAAACAAATTAAAGTCGCCATCATCTTGGACAAGCCTCTTGCAGACTTGGAAGCGAGGCGTTGGAAATACGATCAAACCCGAGACCCGGTGGGATAGGGTTGAGAGGTCTGCCGTGTGTCGCACACGCTAACCCCGGTGCCAAAAGACTAGATCTAGACGTAGCGACACACAACAAAACACACGTGTGCCGAGGCAGCACTGTACGAGAAGCGAGCCCGGACTTCAACGTTCAGGTCAGACCAAAGAGAAGCAAGGACACACGGCCAACCCTACTGAGGTAAGAGATTTACACCGATTCTGCTTCTATGCTACATTTATCGCTTTTATTGGAAACATTAGACTTAAGCTTTTTATGAGCCTCTATGATTGATAAAGCCATAGACTTTAAATGACGTTTGCTAGATCGATGACAGGTTGTCCTTTTATCTTCTTTCATGCCCAGCTCAGCATTAATAGCGGACAGCGGGCTTGATTCATAAATATGCATGATAGCATTGAAAAAAAAAATCGGACAACCCTTGTAAAAATACCTTTCTATTCAACAAAAAAGCCAATAAAATATGTGTGAATGTTTAACTTTGCACTTTAGGTCTATGGCCACCTATTTGTAACGAATTCCCGTCTTTTTATTTGTAAGGGAGATTTTCTTTTCTGTTTCTTGAAAAGGAACTTTGTAAAGTACACAAAAATATCGTTGAGTAACCCTGAAAGGTACAGTGCTTTATTAAAAGGTTGTATCACTGCTCTCCAGGTGGAAAAAAAAGAAAAAGAGAAACCTGAAAACCAATCTTGGAAATCCATTTGATAAAATTAATTGCTCGTTCTCTTGACCATGTATTTGCATCTAAAGCTGGTTATCGAAAATTTTTCTGTGCCTAAGTTAGTCTAAAAAAATATAGGACATTATTTTAATGGTCTGAATATGAGGTCGCGAAAACAAAGAAAATGTACTAACCAATCTAATTTGGCAACGGTTTCCCGAAATAGCTGAGAGAGAGAGAGAGAGAGAGAGAGAGAGAGAGAGAGAGAGAGAGAGAGAGAGAGAGAGAGAGAGAGAGAGAGAGAGAGGGAGGGACAGAGACAGAGACAAAACACACAGAGAGAGAGAGAGAGAGAGAGAGAGAGAGAGAGAGAAGAAAAAGCAATGATCTAAATATGAACATGACCACAGCAAATGAAAGCGCAGTAATTTTTTTCCTAACAAAGCATAAATGCCCAAAAATCAAACAAAATTATACAAAAATATTCAGGTTTGTTTGAGGTAGTATAATCAGACGGCTCTGTGATATTTTTGGATCTAGCGTGTTTCTAAATCATGAACGCTCTTCCAAAGCAAAGATTGTTACATAGACATGGATGTAATTTTGAAAGCAAGAATTTAAATATTTTGATCAGAACTGAACAACGAAATACCAACGTGGTTATATTTGGAATCCTAATTCGCCACAGAACGCCGCATAGTTTTGCTTGTGCCTTTTTTTTTTTATTTAAGGCGACAAAATTTCCATACTAATTACTTGTTATTTTATTTCATGATAGTTTTTATTTTATGTGATGTGATCAAGTCAAACTGGACCGACCATTCTCGAATTCCCCAGATTTCTTTAACGCCCGATCAAGGCCACATAGTTTCGACCTCGTCGCCTCAGAATTCCATCCTCACAGCATCATCCGCTTTCGAACAAGTTGTCTGCGAGGGACTGGCCTTAACTTAAGAACTAAAGAAATCTAGGTGAAGTCATCTGGCTTGGGGTGTCATCGAGTCTTAACTGACACAACAAGAAAGGGCTTTTGGCGGTTCACAACAAGAAAAGGCTATAGGCGGTTCACAACCAGAAAGGGCTATTGGCGGTTCACAACCAGGAAGGGCTACTGGCAGTTCACAACAAGAAAAGGCTATTTGTGGTTCACAACAAGAAAAGGCTTTTTGTGGTTCGCAACAAAAAAAAAGGGTATTGGTGGTTCACAACCAGAAAGGGCTATTGGCGGTTAAAGCAAAAC
The DNA here is from genome assembly GCA_033675545.1 of Elysia crispata. NCBI lineage: Eukaryota > Metazoa > Mollusca > Gastropoda > Plakobranchidae > Elysia > Elysia crispata. Next base: position 435,749 of record JAWDGP010003691.1, on the reverse strand, counting down.
GTCTAATATCGAACCAACATAGAAAAGCTCGGCAGTGATTGGTTTAGCGTCAAGGCAGCCATCTCGAAGTCCAGTCGCATCAAACAATGAGCTATGTCAGGGACGGACAGATACAATCTTCTGTAGCGGACAGTGGTCTAGAGGGCAGCGCAGTAGACCAGCTCATAACAGAAGCCTCTTCGAATCAAACAGCTTTCGGAGGTAAGTGTACAATCTGCAGGTGCTATAGTTTATGCTCTGTCTATCACTCTATACAAAGATATAGGATTATGGAACGTCTCTTTACTGCCATTAGTACACTTCGCGTATACTAAGCGACCACATTTATTATTTCCTCTACATGTTGATCCTAGATTGACGGCTGAATTGTGCGATATAGCCAGTCTACTGGATTGTAACCTAAGGGTTGTTTTTGTCTATCACACGTGGCTAGCATGTGGCCAAGTAGAGCAAAGCTGACATGATACGGCCTCATACCGAGGCTTCCTAAAATACAGGCCAAGTCACCGAAGTTAAAAAGTTTTTTGCATGCTTGAGTTATAGTGATCTATTTCTTTTAATCTTTGGGCATAGTTAGTTCACGATTGTACTCAGAACGCACTTATGAATGAAACTTACATGCCTACACAACAAAAATATCAAACTGTTCCAACTGTGCCAAATAGTTAATAAACGATATAGCTCACTCTTACACTTACTGCAAAAGTTTGCTCATTTCGGGGTCTTGGGCCATTATTTTAGGGAGCCGAGCCTCTTACCCCCTCTACCAACGACGGGTTTGGGCTCGAACCCGAGAATTTCCCTGCCAGAACCTGTGAGCGGGTGCCTCACCCATAATGATCACTGGATTGTTAGGTTTTAGTCTTCATTTTTTCGTTCTATCAATTGAAGACCTCGAGGGATAAAACGAAAGTGCTCATTTACCAGGACCAACCAAAGATTTTCTAATAAAAGCACATCTATTATAAGAACATCATTGCGGCCAAGGGACTTCGGAGTGCGTGTTCTAGAAGACACTGTTTACAGTACAGCTGTCCAGCAGTTGGTTTATATCCATATAATCTGCGTTACACATTCATCTTTGACTCTAACACTTCGAGTTGGTTTATATCCATATAATCTGCGTTACACATTCATCTTTGACTCTAACACTTCGAGTTGGTTTATATCCATATAATCTGCGTTACACATTCATCTTTGACTCTAACACTTCGAGTTGGTTTATATCCATATAATCTGCGTTACACATTCATCTTTGACTCTAACACTTCGAGTTGGTTTATATCCATATAATCTGCGTTACACATTCATCTTTGACTCTAACACTTCGAATTTCTCGTACACACTGACATTCATCTTGATATGCGAAGTCTTAAGTCTGAAAATGATGATCTGGTCTGATCTGTTTAAAGTTTGATATCGGTACGATCTGATTGGTCATGCTTTTTTTCGGCTTGTTCACATACTCACTCTCTAGTTCCCCTTCCTTTGCCACTGTGCAATTTGATTTCATGCATCCCATATTGAATGCTCTCTCTCTCTCTCTCTCTCTCTCTCTCTATATATATATATATATATATATATATATATATATATATATATATATATATATATGTATCTCTCTTTCTCTTTATCTCTATGTATGTATCTCTCTCTCTCTCTCTCTCTCTCTCTCTATATATATATATATATATATATATATATATATATATCTATGTATCTCTCTTTCTCTCCCTTCTGGACACACATACACACAGACAAACACACTGGTTGTCTTTGTTGCATGGCAAGTTTGAAAATTGATTTTCTCCTCACACTTAGATGAAGCAGCTTTGATTGATGGAATATATAATAAAGCGCGGTTTGTGACTTTAACGATCCGGACATTTTTTTTTTCTCAGGAGTTCTATTGTCTGCACACTCTTTGAGCCCTTTCCCCTCCCCTCCCCCTTCGATTTAGTAATGCACTAGATCCAGTGGGTGGGGGTGATATCGTGAAGTTTTAAATGGTGCAGCCTGATACAAGATTATCGCATATCGCCTCTCTTCAAAAGACCAAAAAGTCTGTGGCTGTCTCAGATCACTATTCGTGGCTCTGGTGGTCATAACTCGCATGGCTGAGTGGTTACATTCTATCTAGTTTGTCTTTACTGTGCTTGAGCTGGAATATTCTGTCACAGGACCATGCAATATCATCTCAAGTCTGGTTCTTTACGTCACCTAGAGTGTACGCGAGTATCTTTATTCATTCTTCTCAATATTGTTAGGCCTTGGTATTTAGATGAGTTTTCCTTGAGTGATTCCATACAAAAACTTATATTTTGCTAAATTTTTTTAATGTCTAAAATCTTTCCCTCAACAATAAAAAGTTTTAGAAATCGGCCTTGTCTACACCCTGCTTGCTCTGGTATAATGTGATCTCCACTGTTTTAGATATCGAACAGATCTAAAGTTAAATTTAAAAAATGAGTAACGTTATTAAAGTAGAGCACAAATTGCTAGAATTCCTTGGAAAATTTTTACATGTTTAAAGAAGCCGCGTTCGAAAATTTCATTGTTTAGCACTAAGGTCTTGGATTTGCGTTTGGTCCAGCTTTCGCGTACAGAATTTAGATTTTCACAATCGCTATTATTTTAATCAGTATAGCAGGATGGCTTTCTAATTACTTTGTTGTCTGTTTCCCTCCGCCTATTTTTCAAGGAAGTTATTCATAATAATCTGATTCCAGATCTATGGAAATGTGCCTAATTTTCTTCCTACTTTAGAGACATAATAGTCCCATCGCCACCCCCTCACACACACACACACACACACACCTTAATGATCGGGCCAAGTTGTGGCAACATTTCAGTTCTGGCTTCGCCTCGGTAGCTTAGGGTGTCCTTCAATTTCAAGGCAATACGAGCGTCTTCCGATTCCCCCACGATGTAGGGGAAGCTTATTATGCGCTTCTATTTCAGTAACAATATTCTAGATTTGTCTCAAATCTCTCCCCTATTCTCCACTGAAATTGGTTTGTTTTCTTCAGAATATTGTTGCTGCTGATTTTGATTTTTGTGTTGTTGTTGTTGTTGATGTGGTTGTTGTCTTTATTTTGACAGAGTGGATTATGAAGTAAAGAGACGAAAGAGAAACGAGAGAGGAAAAAGTTAGGCAAGAGAAACGGGGCGTGTGAACGAAAAAGAAAGTATGAATAAGAGGAGGCAAATGAGAGAGAGAGAGAGAGAGAGAGAGAGAGAGAGAGAGAGAGAGAGAGAGAGAGAGAGAGAGAGAGAGAGAGAGAGAGAGAGAGAGAGAGAGAGAGAGAGAGGGAGGTTTAAAAAGAGACAGGCACACCACTCATTATAACTACGGGACTAAAAAAAGAAACAACACAAGTATAGATTAAACATAAAAACGTTTCGCCTTTATTGTGGCTTCATCAGAGTGTGTAGGAAAAAATTGACTTCAACAAGTTATACAAAACATTGGGGGAGCTGGGCTCAGACGGGACAAATGATTGGTTGGGGGAGGGGCAGTGCGCAGAATGCTTCAAGGTTCAGTGCAATGGCTAGGGATGGTGATGGCAGAGGGCGTGACCTCGTTGATATGAGGGTAAGATAAGGCTGGAGCGCGTGTTTGAAATAAAATATTAGGGTTGGTTAGTGTCTGGAGATAAATCAAAATTAAAAAATTGGGAAAAAGTTTTTTGGGTTTTACACCTGATTCAAATGGGAATGCGCGTGTAGAAGAATGATAGTTGATACGTCAGAGGGCGAGATGTAGAGGGTCTCTAATAAATAGGTGGTAATGTAGGCGGGGATCATATAAATATCCAAATTCTCACGTAGGTGGAGAGAAATATAACTATCAAACATGATGGAATTATGCGTATATATATATATATACAGCAGCTACGATGATTATGTGGTTAACTGCTCTCTTATTCTGTGTTTCACTCTCTCCCTTTAGCTATCTTTCTTAAAGCTCGATTCTACACATCATTATTTCCTTTGCAGTGCCTCGTTCTGTCTTATTAGTTAAAACCAAACCCTTATTTGCTACCTCCCTCTCTCTCTCTCACTCTCTTACTCTCTCTCTTTCCTTTTCTCTCTCTCTCTCTCTCTCTCTCTCTCTCTCTCTCTCCTCTCTCTCTCCTTCTCTTTAGCTCGGCGTGGGGCTGTGGTGCTGCTTCAATTGTGCCTCTAAATGACTAACACTAAGCATAGTATATTATGAATGGCGATGACAATACATTTATAGGTTGTAGGGATAGTAGTTAGTCAACCTGTTCTTTCAGTAGAATAAACATGTACTGATGTAGATTCTTAGCGCCTTAGGGTGGTGAAGTAGGATTATTGTGGTAACACTAAACAGTATTGTCATACATGAATGATATACACTTGAATATAGATGATCAATAAAATGAGTGCATATATCGTGGATACTGATGCGTTGTATCTCTTATCTTTCTTTCGACCTCATTCTATTTATCTCTAAGTCTAATCCCTCTCTCACTCTCTCTCACTCTGGAACCAGAGATTTTGACCGTCTTAAACTGAGACCAATTTTTTTTTCCTTCACGCAATGTTGAAAGCTTAGACATTTCTACTTAGGACTTGTTTGCGACCAAACCTCATTAGAATCCATATATCTATCAACTTACTCAACCTCCTCCTATTGGCCCATTTTGTAATTCCATCTTGGACAGGAATTAATTTAGCTGCTACAGGTTTTTAGGAGTAACGCTGATTGTGTAATACACTGTGATCACTTCCACCCAGTAGCTTGAATATGCCTAGTGGGTTTTTTTTTGTATTTTTTTTTTATTTGGAAACATCAATAAAGGTAATCAAGGTCGGAAAAGCCATTTACTTGAAGGAGGGTAGAGGATTCTGGGCTTTGGGGTTGCATTATTTATTAGGATGGAATTTTCCTGCTAGACTATCAATATAACCACCTCTGAATAGAAGCTTAAAGTCTTTTAAGTATCTCACACTGCCTTGTTTCATTTCGGTTCCACGAGAACTCAAAATTGTCCCCACCAGCCGTTTAGATTTCGTGATATAAGTCTTCGCCAAAGTCGATTACTTCGCGGGTTTCTGTGTGATTCTTAGTGTCTATTATGGGCGATTGCCTTCGTATGTAATATATATATATAAAGTAAAGTGGAAACCCTTCCTTTTCCTCTTTCGTCTCATTCCCGTTCCTGTGATTTTCTTGTTTTATTTGTTTTTTCCTTGAAGTAGAATCTTTTTCATAAATACAACGGCTGCCTTCTATCGAAGAAGAAGAAGAAGAAGAAGAAGAAGAAGAAGAAGAAGAAGAAGAAGAAGAAGAAGAAGAAGAAGAAGAAGAAAGAGGAGGAGGAGGAGGAGGAGGAGGAGGAGACTCTGCAACGAGTCCAGAAAAGGACTTTGATAAAGTCGGTATATAAATTACATAATGTATAGATTTTCCCTGATCTACGATAGTGTGATAAGAAGATGATTTTGATTCCTTAGGAATGTCACTCATATAGATAGGTCCTCGTTACACACTTTATCCTCTCAAGATAAGGGGGGTCTACCTACTCATGGAATGACAGATTGTAACTATGTCGCGGAAAGAAAGACATAAAGCCAGGGGAAAAAGGTAGGGAGAGAGTGTGTACGTGTGAATGTGTGAGTTTGTGTGTCATAAGAGATATGGATAAAGATAGAGATAAGTATGAAGTAAAGAGAAGAAAAAGAAGAAGAATAAAAGGCCAACGAAAGGAGAGAGGAAAACAGGGAGGCAAGAGAAACGGGGGGGGGGGGGGGAGAGAGAGAGAGAGAGAGAGAGAGAGAGAGAGAGTGTGTGAGAGAGAGAGAGAGAGAGAGAGAGAGAAAGAAAGGCAGGCATAACTTTATATATATAGAGCCAGACAGATAGTTAGAGACACGGAGCCTTTGTTTCAGAAAGCTAGCAGGAAGCAACTGAAAGGTTTTATCATTGTTTGCAATCAGGCCCTGATCCTTTTCACTATCATTCTAATACAATGACATGACATAGAGTCTCCCTCATTCGCTGATCCTCCCTTTTGCACGAAAAAAAAAAACCAAAAGAAAACAGAAAGCGAACGGATACATGAAGATACAAGAGGAAAAGGTTTGAGTGGAAGCATAGCAAGGCTCGGAAAAAAAAGGGGGGGGGGGAGGGGGTTAACATTTGTGATATATAACATACGAAGCTCAGAGATAAAGTTCCACAAACGTAGAGGTTACCTTCCAAAGACATTTAGATGATAATTACCTTAATGGGGAAAACAAGTGTGACATCACAACCGGTTCTAAACATTTCTTAACCACTGAGCACTACTATAGCTGTGAAGCTTTTTTTACTCAACATTTTGAGATAATTTTTGTAGTAGTGTGGTGTTGAGAGAATTTGAAGCGACATCACGACTTAAGGTCTGTTTACACGAGGCAAATGGCATAAAATGGTTCTTAGGCCACAAGCAGCTATTCGTGTTGCTTACGATGCGAATAAAGGAGAATAAAATTAAAAAATTCGCTACGTGTCGACATACCTTTAGTCTCGTCATTGTCACAAACAAACGAGGCGCAATCGGAAAGAAGCTAACTCATTATTTGCTAACAAAGATACCAGGAGTTGAGGTAATAAAAGAAGTAAGCACCGGGTTAGCTAAATGTAAAAAAAAAAATTAGAGAAACTACATAATCAAGCACAAGAATATACTGAATATAGTAGCCTACATTTTAAAAACTACTGCATCATCTCTAGTAGTCGAAACTAGATATGGCACCATAACTTAAAGTCACTTTATCTCGACAAATTGTCGCAGCCTTACAATAATATATCTGGGACAGCCCTCGCACGTTTACACGTAAATTTTTTTCTTCTTCTGTGAACTTGACTGTGCTATCTTGTATCTGCATCTACGCATGCTGGGTCATCTATTCTAGTGCTATGTGTACAGCGAGGGTGTACATGTGTTATGTCGAATGAGTATTTGAAGATTTTTCTTCGTGTAAGTTAAGTTTTAAGTTTACGTACACTTAGTTTTAGATTTGCGTGTACGTAGTTTTAGATTTGCGTGTATGTAGTTTTAGATTCACGTGCATGTAGTATTAGATTCACGTGCATGTAGTATTAGATTCACGTGCATGTAGTATTAGATTCACGTGCATGTAGTATTAGATTTACGTGTACGTAGTTTTAGATTTACGTGTGCGTGGTACGTACAAGATTTTTTTAAACTAATCATTCAATATTCTACTAATGTGTGCGCTTCAAATGTGTAATGTGTTGGTGTGAAATATTCAGTGTAAGAGTCAAAAGTTCTATAAGAATCGTCGCAGTATATCACTCCAAAGCCACATCATTTTATTATTTTTTTTTTTTTGCTCCTAACTTTACAGGAGAGACAGCCGAGGGAAAGGCAAAGAAATCAACAGTAGATCACTCCAAAGCCATTAAAATTGTATAAATGAATACTTCTTTTTTTTCCTCCTGTCTTTACAGAAGACACAGCCGGTGGAAAGGCAAAGAAACCCACGGCTATGTCAACCAATGAGCTGGAGGGAGCCCCGGCGAGAAGCGCCGCAGACAGAAGAGGAAGTGACGACAGCGATGACGGCAGAGAGGAGGAGAGGCGGGGCAGCGAGGACAGCCTGGCAGCAGAGGGGATCTCTATGGAAAAACAAGACGTCGAGACCAAGGAGAAACAAGCATCCCTAGACAAGAGACCGGTCGGAGAAAGTGGGCGGGGTGGCTACAGCGTGGTGGGCGGAACGGGCAGCAGCGGTGTGAGGCAGGTCAGCCCAGAGGGTTCAGGGTCAACTGGAAGGTCAGAGGTCAAGCTCCCGGACAGGAAGGATAAGAGTAGCGACGCTTCATCCGAGGAAGCGGCAGGGAGGGCCGTAAGGACGCCTAGCACGGGTCACCAAAACCAGGACGGCACAGACGATGCCAACCAGGAACTTCCGTTTGTCGCACCTATAACGCTGGAAGTCGGCCAAGTGATGTTTGCTCCGGCCCCTCCTCCAGTATCCACTGCCATGCCGGTGATGAGATCCAGGTCCAGAGATGACGAGGGCGCCGCGGAAGAAATCCAGGACAACGTCGTGGAGGACAACGAGGAGCAATACTTCGACGCTGTCCAAGAAAAGAGCGTCCGGGACCCGGAGAAGGACGGAGAATATCGAGCCAGTAAACGCCGGTACAACACCGCAGACGATGCCGATGACGAGCACGTGAGCAGCGTCAGCGAAGGGGAGGACAACGATATAGAAGGAGGCAAGGCAGACCATCTCGTCGAGGATGAAACATTCCCGCTCCGCACCTACAAGACTGGGAGATTCCGCGCAGACGAGAACCCGGACGCGGCATTTCGAGACAGACTTGCTGAGAGGCGCCATCGGCTGAGTTCCACGTCCTCTGCGGGGCTTGACGACGGCGCCAGCTCTGTCGTGAGCGACGTGTACAGCCCGCGGCCTCACCGACCTCCTCTGGACAAAAACATCGGGGCCTCCGAGGCGGACGAGCGCGCCGCCCAGAGCTACAAACGCTTCAAGGCGAGCATGCCAAAGTTCTCCTCCAAAGCGTACTCCTTCAGCAAAAGGCAACCGACCTCGGTGGCTGCTTCAAACACGACGCAGACTTTGTCTTTCGATCACTCGCCTCTGCTCTCACCTGGCTCGGCGCTTCCCTCCACGAAGGAAACGTCGGAGATCGTTTATAACGGGGGCACAGAACCTCAAGATTCGAACCAAACTCTAGCCGGAACCACATCCCGCTTCCCTTACGACGAGATTAAGGTGGACAAGTCAGAGGGCTACTACTTGGACAACTACACCGACGTGTGCACGTGGAGGCTGCCTACACGAGAGCTACCCAGACTGTACATGGACGGGGCGTTAGACCTCGCCCTGGAGGACTTGCTGGAGAAGGTCGAGGCAGACGAGACAGGAAGTCAGGCAAAGCTGCTGGAGCAAGACTCCGACAACGAGGAAACAGCGGAGGGAGAAAAGAGGGAGGAAGGTGAAGGGGAGGAGATAGACAATGACGTGGAGAAGACAGAAGTGGAAGCAAAGAATAAGGAGGACGAGCATGCCACGGAAAAGGTAAGTGTGTGTGCCTCTTTCTCTCTCTCTCTCTCTCTCTCTCTCTCTCTCTCTCTCTCTCTCTCTCTCTATATATATATATATATATATATATATATATATATATATATACATATATATATATTATATCTTAGCGTTCCGACTTGGACGCCTCGGCTGCCTCTCGGATGTTCACTGATAGTCTCCTCAACTGTGTTCTGACCTCTGCCATTGACCTCAGATGGTCGAGATCGTCGCTTTTGGTTTTAAGTTTATGCTCGCCTGCTGGTATGCGATAGAGGTCTTTGTTGATGACTGTTGGTATGGGCCTTCCTCGAAATTTATCATCCTCAGGGACAAAGTGAAGTACATTTTACACTATACGCTTGTGCGAATCATGCGTTCCTGCGCCATGTTCGTTGGTGAATTTCTAAAACTTGCCTCTTGTCGTAGGTATGGTATATCGTATAAATGCAATCGTTTTTTGTTTTGTCTTTTTTTTTGTACTTGGTGTGGCAAAATACATTTCACATCATAGGCATCAGATTTAAGAAGAGGGTTTAACTTTAAATAAAAGTTGCAGTATTTTTTAAGTAGTGTTTTCATCTCAAGACAGGTAAAAATTTGATGTGGGGGGAAAGGGGGGCAGGAAAAGAGAAACAAAGATAATTATGCAACAGCATACTTTTTCAGTCATTAAATTTGTATGATGAGTAAACTTGAGCGTCTTACACGTCGGTAAAGTAGATAAATAAACAACTAAAGTGTAAATTCTCTGTGCGCTGATAATGGGTGTTGTTGGCTAAAGATTTATTTATTTACAGAGGTAAGTAGAATTCCTAAATCGTCCTACCTTCCAGAGTAAAAGCTTGATCCCGGCCTGAATTTCTGGGTCGAATCGAGACAGCACGGTGGTCTGAAACAGGAAGGAAATACAGTTACGATATATTTTGTTAGGACGGTGGTAACTGTATAAGATTGCTAAGGGAAAGGACTTCCACTAGCATTTTATTTTACTTATTTATTTATTATGTAACTATTTTATTTTATTTTATTTGTTTATTATTATCATTTTTATTTTTTTGGGGGGGAGGGGGGAGAGAAGAGGGGAGGTTAGAGAGATAGGAGTAAGGTAACAACAGGTTGCCACATTCAAAACGAATAGGACATAAAGTAAATCCCAACCATACAAAACTTGGTAAAATCTCCAACTCAGAAGGTTTCCATAAACATCGAATCACCGGAGCGAGAGAAAGAGAGAGAGAGAGAGAGAGAGAGAGAGAGAGTCAGAGAGAGAGACAGAGACAGAGAGACAAAGAGAAAAGGAAGGAGAAAGACCGAGAGCCAGACAGCCAGAAAGAGAATCAGAGAGTGAAAAAGAGAGAAGAAGAAGAAGAAGAAGAAGAAGAAGAAGAAGAAGAAGAAGAAGAAGAAGAAGAAGAAGAAGAAGAAGAAGAAGAAGAAGAAGAAGAAGAAGAAGAAGAAGAAGAAGAAGAAGAAGAAGAAGAAGAAGAACAACAACAACAACAACAACAACAACAACAACAACAACAAGAAAAAGAAGAAGAAGAAGAAGAAGATCGAGGAGCAGGAGAAGATGAATGAGGAGGAGGAGGAGGAAAACAAGAAGAAGGAGAAGAAGAAGCAGAAGAAGAAGAAGAAGAAGAAGAAGAAGAAGAAGAAGAAGAAGAAGAAGAAGAAGAAGAAGAAGAAGAAGAAGAAGAAGAAGAAGAAGAAGAAGAAGAAGAAGAAGAAGAAGAAGAACAACAACAACAACAACAACAACAACAAAAACAACAACAACAACAACAACAACAAAGAAGAAGAAGAAGAAGAAGAAGAACCAAGGGAACGGAACTCTCAAAATCACCGATAAAAACTGGACAGACCGCGAGACCAATTCTTGAGTGTGAGTCTATCAAGTCATGTGTCCAGTCTGAACACGATTAACCTTCGTGCTAATTAGCCCGGGGAGGGCTTGCCCGATAAAGACCTAGATCGCTTTCACATTGGGGAAGTTCTGCTCAATTTAAAGTCAATTCAGTGCTACGGTACCGGTACTCTAAGCCAAGCCAAGCCACATCAGGAAACAATGGTTACTGGTAGGTGGCAGGGCTAGCTGTCACCGGCTCAGAGCATAAAACAGATCCGATGTTACGGCACGTAAACCAGATAGCTAAATAACATTATCAGGGTGGTATGAAAATTGTGTATTATATGTATATAACATTGGTTGGTACGCGAAGTTAGCTCTTTGGTGTTATTTTGCTATGGGCATTGAGGTCAAAAATTTGTTTTCGTAAACCAGATAGCTACATAACCAGTATTAGGATGGTATGAAAATTGTGTATTGTATGTATATAATATTGGTTGGTACGCGAAGTTAGCTCTTTGGTGTTATTTTGCTATGGGCATTGAGGTCAAAAATTTGTTTTCGTAAACCAGATAGCTACATAACATTATTAGGGTGGTATGAAAGTTGTGTATTATATGTATATAATATTGGTTGGTACGCGAACTTAGCTCTTTGGTCTTTTTTGCTATGGGCATTGAGGTTAAAAAATTTGTTTTCGTAAACCAGATAGCTACATAACATTATTAGGGTGGTATGAAAATTATGTATTATATGTGTATCATATTGGTTGGTACGCGAAGTTAGCTCTTTGGTGTTAATACTGTTATTTTGCTATGGACATTGAGGTAAAAAATTTGTTTTCGTAAACCAGATAGCTATATAACAGTATTAGGATCGTATGAAAGTTGTGTATTATATGTATATAACATTGGTTGGTACGCGAAGTTAGCTCTTTGGTGTTATTTTGCTATGGGCATTGAGGTCAAAAATTTGTTTTCGTAAACCAGATAGCTACATAACCAGTATTAGGATGGTATGAAAATTGTGTATTGTATGTATATAATATTGGTTGGTACGCGAAGTTAGCTCTTTGGTGTTATTTTGCTATGGGCATTGAGGTCAAAAATTTGTTTTCGTAAACCAGATAGCTACATAACATTATTAGGGTGGTATGAAACTTATGTATTATATGTATATAATATTGGTTGGTACACGAACTTAGCTCTTTGGTCTTTTTTTGCTATGGGCATTGAGGTTAAAAAATTGTTTTCGCAAACCAGATAGCTACATTATTAGGGTAGTCTAAAACTATCCAATTGGTTAGTATGAAAGTTAGCTATTTGATGTTTGTTTTTTTTTTGTTTTCATAAACATTAAAGTCATGGGTTTTCATTCCTATTCTGAAGCAATCATGTCGGCAGGTTGCAAGTAACAGCCTGTTTGATCAACTTGACAATTAACAGTGCGACCAGTAGAGAACACGAAGTACTGTCTTCAACCAAACGAATACCACGACACCAAGTTCTGAACGGCAGGGGAGAATATTTCCGAACTTTGCTAAGGCGACGTAGAATTTCTGTAACCGAAAAGATCGCATCGAGGATAAGGAGAACAAGTGTGACGTCACTGCCGTTTCCAAACAAGCTTGAAATAATAATTTCACAACTCTCATGAACCAGTGCGTCTCACTCACACCTCACAGCACCTTAAGCCCCAACTGATTTCTGAGCAAGATAAATCTAGAACTAAGTCGTCGATAGAAAAATAGCTCTTCTTCTCTTCTTCTTTTTTTTTATGCACTTGGAACAATATATTCATGGTAAGCAACGATGAATGACAATAAACGCTCTAAGGGTAGGTGATGACACAAATATTTCATCCTTTTGTCTCCTGTTTATTCCCATTCGCCCAATCGTGGCTAAATGCAGGTTTTCAGTAAGTGGGACTTTTTACTGTTGCTCTTGTCGTTGTAGTTAGTGTCACGCTTCTCAAGTGTCTCAGACGTACACGAATATGGTGGCTTTCTGTCAAGCCAGAGGAAGGGATAAATAGGTGAGACCCAACAGGCTGTCCGTGCAACATTTAAGGAACTTGTCCTCTCCTGATTTCTAGTCGTGGACATTGATTATTCACATGTAAGTGAATACAACAAGAGAAAGTCACCATAATGTTGTGTCAGAGGGACCTGGGCATCAGGCTGAAAATGTACATTGCATCAAGGCTGTTTTATTGCATCGTCGTTCAAAGGAACTTTTAAAAGCTGATTGATGCTAACTTTGCACGCAGATGAATTTGGTAAGGAGGGTCTAGGAAAGCAAGTCAGCTGCTGTTGACAGGATCAAAAACATGTGTGAAAACCGGCGCCTTGGGCATTCTCTCACTAACACGCACTGTCTATATGCCCTATATTCTCTCTCCCTCTCTCTCTTTCTCTTTGTCTCTCTCTCTCTCTCTCTCTCTCTCTCTCTCCCTCCCTCTCTCGCTCTCTTTCTTTCTCGCTCTCTCTCTCTCTCGATCTTTCTCTCTATATATCTCTCCCTTTTTCTGTCCATCTATCTCCTTTTTTTTTTTTGTTTTGAATGGTTGAAAAGCTAACATCACTGATTCGAAGCTGGTGAGAACTCATCTATCAAACAAATCAATAGACGCAATAACTATGCAATCTATTCTTGTGCGAAAGTCCTTGAAAACAAATTAATGTACAATGTATTCTTAACTTTAAAAAGTGCGAGCATAAAATACATTAAACCAAAGTTCAAGGACGAGATGATAAGGTTAAAGTAACATAGATTAAGGGAGATATTTATGCAAGAGACTGTCAAGTACATGCGCTAGTTAGAACTCACAACAAAGGCTGAGGTTGATCAGTTATACAGACTAGAGAATACAAAATATGACGTGCGCGAGGTTAGCGATATCAACGAAGAAGGCAGGGCAATGGCTTAATCAGCCTGAGACACCCACAACCGTGGATTACACATCCTAACTCTAGGAGGAGAGGCAACAAAAATAACGATGCGTGGTTACAATGATTCTCTTTTAAATCCGACGTCAATGCCTGCGGTTTTCGATGCTACACCAGGTGGTTAGAGACCTGGTAACGACAATTAATACTGATTTCATGATTCGAGCTCCTTGGAATGTCCCTTCGTGTCCACGATCGCCGAAACTGACTGGCCATCTCGTGGAGAAGCGCATTTTTTTTCCAATGCGATCCTCCTCCTCCTCCTCCTCCTCCTCAATGTCACGAAGATTTTCGCCGATAAAAAAAAATCACTTACATGGAGCGAAGTATGATGACCAATTCACGGACCTATAAAAAAAAATAATGATTATGAAAACTTCAATGTGTTAGTTCATTTTTTTTTTAATTTGTTGGTTTTTTTTGTTTTTTTTTTGGGGGGGGGGGAGAGAGAGAGAGAGAGAGAGAGAGAGAGAGAGAGAGAGAGAGGGGGGGGGGGGAGAGGGAGAGAGGCGCGAACTATCATTTAAAGTAAAACCTGTTTGGATCAGATAAAATATTCACAAGGACTCGAGCTACAAACATTTTTTTCCGAATCAGCCACGGCACACGATCACCATTCGGTTGACTTCACTATCAATCTGACAATCGGGTGGTTCTTCGACTGTATCGTATCGTCTCCTAAGCTTATCGAAGAAAATTATACGGAGAAACGAAGCGAGTAAGTAATTGACGGTGGATTAATCTACACCTTCGAGTATTGCATAACTCTATGTTCATATCCTTTAAAGATAAAAGATTCGATACGGCCATGCAAAGGAAATTCATAACGTTTTACAACGGGAAAAACACCAATTTTCTCACGCGTATTTAAAAAAAAATACTATTAGCCCATTGGCAAAATGCTGAATCGTCTACGTTAATTTTGCTTTCCGAACTTTTTGAAAGTCTCGGCAATTTAACTGCCCGTAGATCTAGGTCCGAAAACTGCGCCATATGCGCCAAGCATGCGCACAGAGACCATGGAGGCAATAAAACAGCCCAGGGGTGGCCTGGGGCGGCCCGGGGCCTCGGATGACCAAAGGACTAATCGTGTTGACACAACCCAGCCCTAAATCCTCCTAACCCTGTGTTTCTGCTGCTGTCGCTGGTTTTTTCAACACTGCTCGATCGGCCTCATTAAGAAGCCCTCAGGATAAAAAATAACCCCAACAAGTATATTTGAAGACCAACGGTGGGTCCTGGAGGACCTCTAGAGAGATACTGACTTGGGCCCACAAGGAATACACGTATATCAACTTTCCGACGATCTTAACGCTAATATATTTTTACACGGGATTCGAAGCTTCGAAATGTTCCTACATGTATATTTACATTTATTAATATGTTAGTGGTTCTAGATTGTAAAGGTATCCCCAAGTCTCTTCAAGGATAGAATCATTAAGCTATTAATTTAGTACAGAGCCCTGCTGAAAAAAAAAAAAAAGAAACAGAAGTAAAACGTGCTAAGTTTATAGCGATCAATAAAATTTTAACAAATAATTATGGACAGTGAAATGAAAGAGATGGAGAAGAAGAAAAAGAAAAAGAAGAAGGAAGGAGGAGGAGGAGGAGGAGGAGGAGAAGAAGAAGAAGAAGAAGAAGAAGAAGAAGAAGAAGAAGAAGAAGAAGAAGAAGAAGAAGAAGAAGAAGTTAATGAGAGGGGTTTAATTTGCGGTTGTCAGAAAACTAAACTGCAGTCCTTAAATAAAAGAAATACGAAGAATGAGAGAGAGAGAGAGAGAGAGAGAGAGAGAGAGAGAGAGAGAGAGAGAGAGAGAGAGAGAGAGAGAGAGAGAGAGAGAGAGAGAGAGAGAGAGAGATTCAAATGAATTTTACGGACTACTGAAGTCAGCTTAAGTCCTTATTAGTCGACGTCGGTCAAACAACACCCTCTTGGCCCCTTCAATTACACTCTAGTGTTTTCCCAGTGCTAGTCCCGTCGCTTGAAACATTCGTGATCACCAGAATGCCTGCAGACAACCATGGTCGCCGCTATCCAAATGTCCAAATTAATCCTTTATCCAATATTTTAAATCCATTATATCGAGATACAACTTGATATGTGACGGATTGGAAAACGCTTTATACGTTTCGTATTTCTCGACGGAATCCGTGGCGTTTTTTAAGCCTCTACAACGAATGTATGAATTTAAACTTAGATAGAAAAGTGGCGGGCAGCCCAAGTTGTTACCAATATGAATATGATGCTATTACTCAGCGCACGCCAGAGGATTGATAACAATGGCTCTAAAAGTAAATAATTCCAGTCTCCACATCCAGCTATTTCTAACATTATAGTAATGATAAATAATTTTTGTTCAATGGTGCTAGGGGTTACTTCCTTGTCAGACTCTTCAGCAACTATTTCTCATCTAATTTTTTTTTCTAGGGGGGGGGGGGGGGACGAATTCGTCAAAATTAAAATTAAAAAAACAAATAAATAAATAAAAGGATCAATAAATTTCTGCTAAAGATAATTGTTCTTCATACTCACAGGGCTGCAACATAAATCGTCTGACTCCATTATCATTTTAAGAGATTGCCCATGTTTGTTTTGCTTTCCAGCCATATTAATCTAGATCTAGACCTATCATCAATACCCTCCACACAAAAGTATGTCCAAGAGAAATCTCGACATCATAATCTTCACGTCTCATCAATACCCTCCACACAAAAGTATGTCCAAGAGAAATCTCGACATCATAATCTTCACGTCTCATCAATACCCTCCACACAAAAGTATGTCCAAGAAAAATCTCGACATCATAATCTTCACGTCTCATCAATACCCTCCACACAAAAGTATGTCCAAGAAAAATCTCGACATCATAATCTTCACGTCTCATCAATACCCTCCACACAAAAGTATGTCCAAGAAAAATCTCGACATCATAATCTTCACGTCTCATCAATACCCTCCACACAAAAGTATGTCCAAGAGAAATCTCGACATCATAATCTTCACGTCTCATCAATACCCTCCACACAAAAGTATGTCCAAGAGAAATCTCGACATCATAATCTTCACGTCTCATCAATACCCTCCACACAAAAGTATGTCCAAGAGAAATCTCGACATCATAATCTTCACGTCTCATCAATACCCTCCACACAAAAGTATGTCCAAGAGAAATCTCGACATCATAATCTTCACGTCTCATCAATACCCTCCACACAAAAGTATGTCCAAGAGAAATCTCGACATCATAATCTTCACGTCTCATCAATACCCTCCACACAAAAGTATGTCCAAGAGAAATCTCGACATCATAATCTTCACGTCTCATCAATACCCTCCACACAAAAGTATGTCCAAGAGAAATCTCGACATCATAATCTTCACGTCTCATCAATACCCTCCACACAAAAGTATGTCCAAGAGAAATCTCGACATCATAATCTTCACGTCTCATCAATACCCTCCACACAAAAGTATGTCCAAGAAAAATCTCGACATCATAATCTTCACGTCTCATCAATACCCTCCACACAAAAGTATGTCCAAGAGAAATCTCGACATCATAATCTTCACGTCTCATCAATACCCTCCACACAAAAGTATGTCCAAGAGAAATCTCGACATCATAATCTTCATGTCTCATCAATACCCTCCACACAAAAGTATGTCCAAGAGAAATCTCGACATCATAATCTTCATGTCTCATCAATACCCTCCACACAAAAGTATGTCCAAGAGAAATCTCGACATCATAATCTTCATGTCTCATCAATACCCTCCACACAAAAGTATGTCCAAGAGAAATCTCGACATCATAATCTTCACGTCTCATCAATACCCTCCACACAAAAGTATGTCCAAGAGAAATCTCGACATCATAATCTTCATGTCTCATCAATACCCTCCACACAAAAGTATGTCCAAGAGAAATCTCGACATCATAATCTTCATGTCTCATCAATACCCTCCACACAAAAGTATGTCCAAGAGAAATCTCGACATCATAATCTTCATGTCTCATCAATACCCTCCACACAAAAGTATGTCCAAGAGAAATCTCGACATCATAATCTTCATGTCTAGATAGATAAATGCGATTGAATGAATCTAAAACTAGGTCTCTGAATCTAACCATTTGATGTACAAGCATTCTTGTTTAAAGAGGACTAGAAAAACCTTCAATGCTTCATGCAGACTATGTTTCCTGTATATCTTGTGATAAAATTGGCTCCAGTTATGGGTTTTGGATTAGACAATTTAGGCTTTAAACCTAGTGCTTTCTTCACAGTCGTTTATCTTACTTCAAACCTGAAACAGGGTAATCTTCTCAAGAAAAGCCTGTTGCTTAAGTTACAGTAGAGCAGATTTTAGACGATTATTGTTCAACTTCAAATGTAAGACATTTCTCCTTGAATTATTTTTTCCCATCGATGCTTTTCCCGCATTCAATATTTTTTAGTACAAAAAAAAATTTACTCTTTTTACATAATATCAAGGGTTAAGCCTTATAATCAAAATATAAGGAGTCTATATATAATTTTTTTAACGATTTATGTTCAAAGTAATGTTATTAAACGTAAACAGTGAAGTAAAAGACTCGACTATTGCCAGTTCATTGCTCTAATTTGGGAATATCTCATGTGAGCTACAGGTAGGTCTTGTATACTGAAGATGAGCATAATGGGCAGGCACTTATAGATGTCAATTAAGACCAATTTGCAGGAAGTAAATGATAGCCAGACCTACACTAACACTAAATTGCTGCAATAAGTTATTCCATTATTTCAGTTGAGCACTTGTGTATGACAAATTTAATTTCCCATTGCAACCTTAAGATCTGTGCAAAATTTGAAGTATTATCAATTCAAGCAAAAAAAAGAAAAAAAGAAAAGAAAAGAAAATTGCATTCTACAAAATACTTGTGAATTTAAATTCTTGAGAATTGGTCTCAACACTATTTGCCTGTATTTAAAGCAGCGTCACACTCATTCAATAAACGCTCAATTCAATTTTTGACAATTTTTTTTTGTTCATACAATTTTCGCATACTAAATATTGATTCCTTCCTTTTGCTGAGCCCTAATAAGTTTTGGCTACTAAATATTCGAATGATTTAAAATAATGTCACCAAATTACATTTTTTTTTATAATATATATGAACAAAATAAAAGGGTTTTTTTGCATAACTCAAAATAAGTAAAAATGAGCTAGAACCAGCTGTTATACTCCTTGGGGAATCTCATTTAAAAAAAAAATATTCTGTACTTACTCCATGGTATTTAAACAGCTGGGAGATTTGAGACTTGGTGAGACTGAAAACTTCCCTGTCCAATTCACTTGCGTCAAGCTGGAAGGAAAAAGAAATATGAAAAAAGACATGTCAGGTTAAAAACTTGAAGCAATGAATCATTGAATGGTCTTTACAACAAACATACATGTATTCAATTTGAATTAATGAGTGCTATGGCAGTGTGAAAGAGAAGGTTTGATGGTTCACATTATTTTAAACATTGTTCTTAGGTGATTGTAGACTGTCTTTGTTCCTCACAATGAATTATGGGTTTCTGCAGATACTAAACTGCAGTACTTAAATAAAAGAAAGACGAAGAAGGAGAGAGAGAAAGAGAGAGAGAGAGAGCGAGAGAGAGAGAGAGAGAGAGAGAGAGAGAGAGAGAGAGAGAGAGAGAGAGAGAGAGAGAGAGAGAGAGAGAGAGAGAGAGAGAGAGACGGAGACTCAGAGAGAGGATGCCGTTGTTATGACATTTTTTTTTTAAAGAAATAAAGAGGTGATGCTGATATTGGTACACCCATCCATACACCCACTTAATAAACTACTGTAGACAAAATCTACAAGCATCTCAACAGTCTAACAAATAGTTTCTTCTATATCTTTCAGAGCAGTACATTATTACTAGTGTTCTAAGGCTTATATTGCTCCAATGGCATATATTGCCATGCTGTATAATCTTTCAATTATGGGTGCAAGCTAAATGGAATTTTGATTGGCCTGAAAGATTTTGTCAAAATCTGTTTTGGCCTGAATTGATTTCATACAGTTTTATTTCATTTTATTTATTTTTTTTTTTCCAATGGCTCCATTGTTTTCCGAATTTAGTTCTTTCATCCATCAGGCCATATCCAACCATGACAGATGGACTTTTCCTCTTTGCCCATGTCTGTATGTGAAGTCTCAGCACTATCTTCTGCAAATGAAACCAACGTTAAACTACAGTTCATCTTTTTATTTCTGAAAATCTTAATTTCAAAAATTCTAAACTGCAAAAATAGTACAATGTTATAATTCATTGGCCATAGCTCAAACAAGAAATAATAACAAAGACTGATAGTTCTTTGCCTGCCTTTAAATTTACTGGTCATTTTCTTTTTCCTTGGGATGACTTAAGATCTAGGCCTCACGCAAATACTCTTTATTTGTTTCCAACATTCTTTATTAATAGGTAAGTTTTCTGTTTCCTTCATTCAATCATTAAAATTAAATTTTAAAGTAAACTAACTCATCTGTTTCTGTAAAAAAAAAAGAAACCCAGACTTGGCGTAAGTTGCCTACCCTTTTAAAGTATTTCAAGACTGTTCAACCAAAGCCTAAAAGGATATTACTAGGCTACTAGCATCAATAGGCATATTTATACTGTAATAAAATTGTATTTTTTAGCCTTACTAAAAAGGCCGACTGTAGATCCCATTAGTAACGAGACCGGAGGTATTGAGAAAAAGAAACTATGTATGTAGGCCTACTAAATATTGCTCTTTGCAGAGCAGCTTTGTTAAGAGTGATGAAAGCTGATATTGTATGATGTAATTTAGAGTGTTCAGCCCAGTGTTTACCAAAAGAAATCTTTATGGAGTATACCAATTTGAAATACCCAATACTGAAGATTTTTTGTTTTCAAAAAATCTGTCCTTACTCTTTGCTGCAAGAGGTGAATTTAGTTTTCATCTAAGAAAGGATAAAGAAAAAATTAGAAAGAGCGAAAGTGAGAAAAGTTTGAGAGCCTGTTTTTATCAGTATTTAAGCTTTAAAATTGCAAGTTTCTTAATGAGTTTATACCCTTAACTCAAATATTAAGGTTTAATTCCTTGCAAATAAGTACTTAACAAGATATAAACATTAATTTTTCTGTTGTGATGTTAGTCCCAGATATACCCATCCGCTTCAGTCTGTGCCTGCTCCATTTATTCTTGACCCAGGCAGCTAGCTTCTACCCACCAAAGCCCCAGCTCAAAATTCCAAAACCAGGGGCACTATTTTCTGATACCAAAAATGAGAAGAGTCTCATTCGTCATAATTCCATTTAAATGTTACTAATTACATAATTGCTAATACTTTCACTACCAAAAATCCATTAATCTAGGCAAAAGACATGGAAATTTGGAAAAGTTCTCTAAGGGAGTTGGGTCGATATTTGCAAATTTACCCTTTAATGTGCATTGGAGAACAGTGAGGAAAAACAGAGAGAGAGAAACAAAAACAAGAATTATGATGATTATGATGATGTCAGATCTGATGCACTTACAGTTTCTTGGGCAGCAACGTATTACAGGTACAGGTAGCCTCAATTTGCAGGCTCCAGGTGGCAATCTTGCTCCCATATTGTATGATATTCATTATTGTCAAACTTTAATCTTAGTCTTACTTGTGTCATAGTCATACAATAGAATTGTCCAAAAATTGGAAAAAAAAAGATGACAGTCAGATCATTTAGGCTGCTGGTCAGGATACATCACCATGGTTTATGAGTTTTTGCAAAAAAAAAAGAAAAAAATAATAAAATTGCTCCGTTTCTTAATTTTTCTGCTCCAAATTCTAAGAGGTCAATCCAGAGTAGACTTTAAAATGTATAAGTTTATCTTGTTTAACCTTTTGACACACAACAGTTGGGGATCTCTAAGGCCTTCTGAGGCCTAGATCTAGACCAAGTACTTCAATTTTAACTAGGTTGTGCTCATTTTCCTAGTGTTAAAAAGAACAAGATCTAGATTTAGATCTTGATTAATTGTGTATAATATTCTCAGTGGCAGTTGGGAATTTAAACAAAGCTACAACATATAGGCTAGCCTAGATCTATTTCCAACGCCGTTTTAACTAGATTCTAGATTTAGATCTATCAAGTATCATACAATCATCACCCTTGTTACTTTTGGTCTGCGCCTACTTGCATCCAAGATGCAAGCCTTTAACTTGAAGATATGGGCTATTGTTGACTCTCTCTCTCTCTCTCTCTCTCTCTCTCTCTCTCTCTCTCTCTCTCTCTCTCTCTCTCTCTCTCTCTCTCTCTCTCTCTCTCTCTCTCTCTCCCTCAAATCTAGATCTAGATCTACTTTCATTTTGAGCACTTCCAAGTTCTAGACAGGTTTTAAATGCATTAGGATTTTTAAAAAATGGAAAATAAAAACACACTTTAGAAATAGAAATTGTAGCAAATGAATTCTTAAATAGCATTTTATAAATCTACCGTTTGTTAATGCCAGTTTCAAACTATTGATAAAATACCTGAGAGACTCTCAAAGCTCCTACTGGCTCCTCACCCGCCATTGTGAGTCCAAAGTTTTGTAAACAAGACTATAACGCAGCAGCAAGGAAGTTAATTTCGATTGATCAAATTTATTTCTTTACAAACTTATAATCATTCGATTGATGTTTAGTATTTTTTTTTTTAATTTATTTCCTTTACACCCACTCTTTTTTTCACCCTCCCTTTTTTTTAAATTTCATTTATTGGAAGTTGTCAATGACGCTATTGGGCCCAAAACATGAAGCAGGCAGCTCGATAAGGAACGAAACACGCTGGCATAGCCAGCCGTTCCATTAGCCCCCTCTCACCTTGCCCTGTTTTCGCACCTACATACATAACATACTTATTTGCACGGACAAGCAGTCTGGCGTTAGTACTGGTCGTCACGGATTCTACTTCTGCACAGTTCCGTGTAAAACAGGGCAGCCGGTGGCAGTGCCTACACCTTTCGAACCAGGTCTCTAAGACGTTGCATAGTAAGTAGTTTCCACATAATTTATGGCTTTTATTAGCATTCGAATGTAAGCTAAGTGTCCAATAGATAAGGCC
The DNA here is from genome assembly GCA_033675545.1 of Elysia crispata. NCBI lineage: Eukaryota > Metazoa > Mollusca > Gastropoda > Plakobranchidae > Elysia > Elysia crispata. Next base: position 412,782 of record JAWDGP010003691.1, on the reverse strand, counting down.
ACGATTGTCTATGAATTATTTAAAACTTTCTGTGTCACTAAACTTTCCCTTGTGACACATGTATTTCTGTTATTTTTCTTTACTATCTTTTATGCGCATGTGGTTTAACAAAACACAATCTGATCTGAGTGAGTTGTTATGCATTATATTAAGCCGTTTGGTGTATGAAATATTCTTTTAAAAAAGACTTCTAATCTCATGCATTTTGTTCAAATGATTCTTAAGCTTCAATGTTATATATTAGTATACCACAATGAACCCAGGCATTCTAGCCAAAAGGATTGTTTTGCTTTTTATCTTCAAATTTAACGTGAAGGTTTTTTTCCCTTTTTCTTTTTCTTTTTTTTTAATTGCACTTAGATTATAGACCTTCAAATCGCAGTATGAAACTTAAATTATTTTTCAATACCCATTGAGATAATGGTTTATAACGCTTGGTCTGCCATGCTTCAGGTCGGATAGAAAAGTTTTAAGTAGGGACTCGGTTTTTATTAATTGGTTTAAGTGCTTGAGATGTAGAGAATTAGATGTTTTATTGAGTTCTTTTTTTATCTCCAAAATAACGATGTCTTCGTGATAAGAAATGCGTAGGAAACTTGTTGTCTAAAATTGGAGAATTTGTTAACCTTATTTGGAATGAGTATCTGTATGGTCTTTCTACACTAGTGCTTCTGATGTTGGTTGTTTTTTTTTCCCTTTTGAAAGTGTTGATCGTTTTTAATTCTATCATTATTTTTTTTTTTTCTTTATTTGATTTGGGTTTTCTGTTTCGGCCACAAAATATACAATTATACTGAACTTGGCCAGAAAAAGAATGATTATGTCCAGACTATTCTCATATAAAGTTGGCAATGGTTATAACATCTTCTCGATGGTTATTAGGCAGAACGATAATGGTGATCCATTCCACAGAGAATTTTGTTTTACCTGCATAAAGATCAGACACAATTTTTAATTCATTGCATGGAAAGTTTGCAGCTTTCCTAGTAGAGGGAGAGAGAGAGAGAAAGAGAGAGAGAGAGAGAGAGAGAGAGAGAGAGAGAGAGAGAGAGAGAGAGAGAGAGAGAGGGAGGGAGGAAAAGGAGGAGGGGAGAGTAAAATAGTGAAAGAAAAGTCGTGGAGAGGAAAGCATGCCGACGATTTGGCCTAATAGTCAGCTGCCACTTGGCTGTCGTGAAATGGCATAATCCTTACAATCTTCGTATAAATGTCGTCTCTAAAATATGAGAAAAATGAAGACTAAAGTTTTTTTCATGCTTTAAATGCAGGAGGAAGTCATCAAAAAGAACAGGAAAAGTACCAAATATCGATTGGTCTTATCTATTGTTATTAGATTTACGCCATTTCAAATCCGTTCTTTAACTGTACTCCATAGTTTTCTTTTTGGAAAACGATAATTCTAATCTAAAGTGAAGGGGGAAAAAAACTCGCGCAAAGTAATTAAACTAAGTTTCTTTACAAAGGAGGGAAAAAAGGACCTTTGAACTGTTCTTTGGCCATTAGTTCATTGCCCTCTGGGTTGAATGCAAGCCAGCTCTACACTTCTGAACCATAGGAGCGAAACATTCATAAACCGGGTAATTAGAGAGACTGGACATGGTTTCCATATATGATGTCATATCCCGGTACCAAAGAATTGCTGTCTGTTAATTTCCAAATTAAAAAAAAAAAAAGTGAAAGAAAAAAAAGAACCAAATGAATATTGAGATTTCTCGTTGTCCTTGTATCCTAATTGTACAATTTTTAGAAGATCAAGTTCCAACAGGCATCGATATATTTATCTTCTTATTTACATATTTTGTTTTTTTCCACACAGTGCTTTATCTTCATGCATATAAGATTCCGAGATAGGGATAGCGACTGAAAAAAGACTGACATTTTTATACTAGACTAATATGGATTAAGTTTACATTAATATTGTAGTGACGCACTCGTAGTTAATGGTCTGAAGAATAATTTTTTTTTAAATCAAAATCATGAGCAGCTATGATGAATGGAAAAGAGTGAGGAAGTGATAAATTAAAAGAGAGAGAGAGAGAGAGAGAGAGAGAGAGAGAGAGAGAGAGAGAGAGAGAGAGAGAGAGAGAGAGAGAGACAGACAGACAGACAGACAGACAGACAGACAGGCAGGCAGGTAGGCAGACAGAGAGACAGATAAAGAGAGAGACAGACAGACAGACAGAAGATAGAGAAAGGAGAACCATGAAGGTAATGATGATTGCGATGTGAGAAATGAAAAATATTTCAATTCTTTCAAATAGGGCTTTATACCAGCTAGGTAAAGTGCACATTATTATTTTTATTATGAACATAGAGAGAGATAATTAATTAGCGAAAGAAATACACAGTTAAACTCAAAATGTATTTGTGCAGAGCATGAAAAAAAAAACACACAAGAGGATAAGTCGAGCCCCCGGGAGAACTCAGTTGGTAAAATATTGAACCACCTATATGGCCTGGCGCCTTTTGTTCTAGTCCTGGTCGCTAGGATTAGACTTAACGCGATTAGAAGGTTTAGTTACGCTTCATTGGAGCTAGCCATGAAGAGTATTGAACGAGCTCCGGACAGTCCCCCGTCAGCAGTAATAGTTATATGTAATTGATTTTTCGGAACCCTCTCCCCTCTCGTATCTTTCGAGTTTGCTCGTCTGTCCATGCCTCTTCCAACCCCTCACAAAATCATATAGAATATATATGCATGTTTTGCTCGTGACAAACTTGCTGACCCGCCCCAGTCCCAGGGACGGGTTGATCGCGGAAGGGTGCGGTTTGAACTCTCACCTTCGATGATGTCATATCACTTGATTGGGCTCACGACAGCCGTTGACGTCAGCAATCAAGGCCGGTCCACACTTGGCTGCCTGCCAGCGTTACTTATCTTGATTGTGGTGCCGGTATATGTTTTCTCTGGAAAGAATTGGGTCCACAGGCTTAAGATAAGAAGTTGCGTCAATAATAAATAACTATTCTGCAAATTAAAGAGGATGAGCCCTCACCGCTGTTGCTGTAGTTTGTACGGCTTATTGGTCTGCTCCGAAAAGGAAGGGGAAATAAAGGGGGCGAAAAGGAAATGCTTAAGATTAAGCGAAAAGAGATGGGCTCTATCAATCAATTAAATTATTTCCCTTACTCCCTTATTGCTTTCTTTAAACAGGAAAAATGTCTGAGTAAAAATTTTAATGAGGATAAGAATGATTATTAAAAAAAAAAAATCACGTAACATCAGAGGAGGTCTTTTCACCACACTGGTACTTTCCTCTATATTGAAGCCATCAATTTGAAGCTTTCCTGTCATTTTTATATCCTTTCTGGTTTTTTTTTTTTCTCTCACTTCTTTTAAGGGTAAGTCAGAGTTCACGGCCCATCTACAATTTCACTTGTCATCCAGGCTCAGATCTCTACAAAACTAAAGTTAAAAGGCTCACAATGAGAAACCCACTCGCTCTATTCAAAGCCAAAGCTTTTGTGACATAGGAAGATATCGGTGTGTTTTACTGGTGTCTTAAAATCCATTGGTCCGTTGAGATTTCTATGTAAAAGTTAGGGTAAAATAGGAAGATATCTGTGTCCTTTACCATTAACATACAGTCAATTGGTCAGTCGAAGTTTTTGTGGAACAGTTTGTCTAAAATAGGAAGATATCTGTGTGCTTTACTATTAGTATTACCATACAGCCGATTGGCCCTTTGAAGTTTTTGTGGAACAGTTTGTCTAAAATAGTAAGATATCTGTGTGTTTTCACCGTTACCATACAGTCCATTGGTCTATTGAGGTTTCCATGGAACCGTTTGTCTAAAATAGTAAGGTATCTGTGTGTTTTCACCGTTAAAATACTGTCTATTGGTCTATTGAGGTTTCCATGGAACAGTTTGTCTAAACAGGATAATATCTGTGTGTTTTCACCGTTACCATACAGTTCATTGGTCCGTTGAAGTTTCTATGGTACAGTTTGTCTAAAACAGGAAGATATCTGTGTGTTTTATCGGTATCTTTGAGGTTTCTATGTAAATTATGTAAATTTGGAACAGTCATGGGTCATAATATCCTAAAAATCTTCTGAATTTCTTAACTTGAAAAGCCTAAATATACATATTATCAAACCAATCTACAAAGAATAACAAGGTCAGATTACACTGACCTTTAAATAAGATAAAAAACGTATGCGTTTTGCCACAAACCAATATGATTATCCGTAAAGCTTTCAAACATCGCAACACGATGGAAAGCTTAAATTCGTGAAATATGATTAGTACGGTGAACTACCTTGCGCTTCTGAATAATTACAATCTTGTAAGTTTCTTGAAGCTTTCATAAACAGTTTTTCAGGATCCTGGTTGTCTAACGTTATTGCCAATACCGTGGTTTTATCCTCTCTTTAGACACGTGGATTAAAGCTCATGGCTATAATAGTAGAACAATTTCTTTGAATGAAATTTAAACTGCGACATCCTTAAATTTCAATATCGCCAATCACCAGCGTAACGGCTTAAAGAAAGACATTATTTTTAAACAATTTCATCGTCACTCCACATCGATAGGAGCTTTAAGAACCATAAAATGAAGAGTCAAGTAAGCCAAGGCTCAGTCCGTACAATATTTAGTCTAGGTTGCTGATAGAGCTCCATCTACTATGTGGGCCTAGTACCTCGAGGATGTGTTTTATTGGTCAATTTTGAGCTTTTTAAGCCATAAAAAGATACTTCTAACGAGAATCAAAGGCCTCAATAATTAACATATAGTTATACAGTGGCATGGTCATTTCTTATTTTTGTTGTTATTGTTGTTGCTGTTGTTGTTGTTGTTGTTGTTGTTGTTGTTGTTGTTGTTGTTATTATTATTATTATTATTGTAAGTCTATTATTTTCAAAATTATTATTATCATCATTATTATTGTAAGTCTATTATTTTCAAAATTATTATTATCACCATTATTATTACAATTACAATTATTAGTTTTAATATATCACAATCGTTTACGTCTTCTACCATATTCTGGTGGATAATGATCAAGTTTTAATTATAGCAAAGATATAATTTGTTGAAGGGAGAGAAAAAAAGGGGGGGGGGGGGGGGATAAAATATAGAACTTTTCAGAGAAACCAGGAGAAAATCCAACAGAAAGATAGAGGAAAATGTGGGAATAAACGACATAGCATGGCTGTTGTCAAGCTTTGACTCATGTTCACAACCAAGTTTTACATTTTAAAAACTCGATTATTTACAGTTATCTTACACGAAATCCCGTCAGAGCTTAAAATAGAAGGGCGCATAAGTTTATTCGCCAATATCGATCCGGGTACAGATATATCCCTTCCTTTCCCTTTCTGTTTCCTACAATTCGTATTGATTGCAACCCGCACCCCCCCCCCCCCTTTTTTTTTTTTCCTTCCTCCTCCTCCCCCCCCCCCCCCCCCCCCCCCCCCCCCCCCCCTGGTCGCTCCCAGACAATACTGGGGCTAAGTGTTCTTTATGTTTTCACTAGGATAATCCGTCAATCAAGGCCTGGTCTCAGGCGATAATACCCCCGTTATCTTGTTGATTTTTTGGGGCCGAAGAAACCAAACAGTTCTTGAGCGTCAGTCCCCAATAGAATTAGAAATCGATTAGCTGAATTATTATTTATGCCTTCGAACTCAATGCTAAGAAATGTTTCGCATTAGCTATACCGTTTTTTTTTTAATTCATTTTTTTTTATTTTTTTATTTTTTAGGTTTTCACTCCACTAACCACTTGCTTGTGTAATATTATAACTACAATCCCCCGGTCCCCCTCCCCAAATATCGGTATAAATATATAAATACTGAAAAAAGGAGAGAGAGAGAGAGAGAGAGAGAGAGAGAGAGAGAGAGAGAGAGAGAGAGAGAGAGAGAGAGAGAGAGAGAGACAGACAGACAGACAGACAGAGAGAGAGAGAGAGAGAGAGAGAGAGAGAGAGAGAGAGAGAGAGAGAGAGAGACAGACAGACAGACAGACAGACAGACAGAGAGAGAGAGAGAGTGTAAGGTATTGTGGTGATAACTCTATGACGTCCGTTATTATGAGTGTATTTATTTTCTAGCTGCTATTGGCTGCCATCTTAGGCGCAACAGGTCTAAATGTTTAGGGTTTTGTTTTTGTTTTGTTTTGTTTTTTTTAGTTTTTTTTTAATTTCCATTATCTTAGCGAAACATAAATTGTTTCTTCAAAAACCGTGTGAAGACAAATAATTCAAGTGATTGTCTTAAAGTGACTCAATTTAATTTTGTGTGGTCCTAGATCCTATCATGCCATCATTTTTATTTATTTCGAATTCCTCTACGGGGTCGTATTTTCCTTCTCCCCCCCCCCTCTCTCTCTCTCTCTCTCTCTCTCTCTCTCTCTCTCTCTCTCTCTCTCTCTCTCTCTCTCTCTCTCTCTCTCTCTCTCTCTCTTATTCTCTCGATCTCACCCTGTTGTTCTCTTACATTGTTTCCTACAAATTGAGACTCTTCTCAAAGCACATGTATACATACAAGGACATAATTCAATTTTTACAAAGTTATAAATTTCTTTCAAATGTTATATTATCTGCTCAACCAGAATTTTTTTCCATTTATTACCATTATGTCTATCTTTACGATCTATCAATCTTTCTTTTTTCTTTTTTAAATTATATCATAATCGATCGCTCTTTCTTTCTCTCCTCTTCCTTGAATTGTTTATCTTTCCTCTCCTACCATACTACCATAAGTTTACATTAATTTCTGTCTGGTTTTTTTTTTCTTTCTCCCCCCCCCCCCCCCATCCTTTACAATACTGCAGCTTTTCCAATCTTTCAGCAATTTTCTTCGTTTCCCCAAAATTTTACGGTACTTTCCTACTACCCTATCTCTTCTCTCACTTACTTTCTCTGTGTTTATCTCTCTCTCTCTTCCTCTCTCTCTCTCTCTCTCTCTCTCTCTCTCTTTCTGTCTCTCTCTCTGTATGCCACTCTCTCGCTTTCCATATGCTTGCCTTTCTTTATTCCTGCCTGGCTGCTTCTCTGTATGTCTATCTGTCACTCTCTCTCTCTCTCTCTATCTGTCTCTCTCTCTATCTGTCTCTCTCTCTATCTGTCTCTCTCTCTCTCTCTCTCTCTCTCTCTCTCTCTCTCTCTCTCTCTCTCTCTCTCTCTCTCTCTCTCTTTCTCTGCACACCTCCACCTCGCAATCTTTAACGTTACTGTTCTATCATGCATCACTAAACACATGTTTAAAATGCATTCAACCAATTATTTTTACATGTCAAATTACGCCTTCCTCCCCTCCCCCTCCCCTTTCTTGTCCCTCATTTTTTTTCTTAATCCATTTATTTTCCACTCTTACAACATTTTATTTACTATGCAGCGAACCTCCGAGAACACAGCTGTTTACCTACTCAATATCGTCAACAGGAGAAAGTTCTTTGAAGGTGTCAGTTTCTGGAACTCATTCGCCCACATTAAACATACTTGTTGACATATAGCGAGACCACAATGAAACCAATTGTTGGCCATGTTCAGCCTGATCTAAGAACGTACTTGGCCGTTATTGAAACATTTCAGGCGACACATTTGAATCAATCCCATGCCAATGGCTTTCCTTTTAATGATAACTGTCATATCCTTTGTTGTTTGAATGATTTTTAAAAAGTTTAAGAATAGTTGTTGCTTTAATATGGAATCTTCCACAACGTAATTGAAAAGATAGAGAGAAACAAAACAAAAAGAGTGAGAAAGAGAAAAGAGAGGGAAAAAGAGGGAAAGAGAGAGGGGGAGGGAGAGAGAGAGAGAGAGAGAGAGAGAGAGAGAGAGAGAGAGAGAGAGAGAGAGAGAGAGAGAGAGAGAGAGAGAGAGAGAGAGAGAGAGGGGTCCTTCTCATAGCTTTATTCCAATGTAAGTCTTCGCTATATATTAAGTTCACTCTACTCATAAGAGTTTGAAGTAAGAATAAACGTTTAATGTCGACTATAAGCTTTGTCTCAAAACCCGATCCTCATGCACATAAGTATGAAAGAGAGACGAATAAACTTATAAATTATTATATGCACAACGTTTATGGCAGTTGTAACTTTTGGAAGGCTGCCAAATCGAGCATGGAAGAACAACAGATTAAACATCAAGTCAAACAAGAGGGTCTCTTAAGCATATTATTCCCCTACAGGTCTGAGACAAGTCTTTTCCAGTAGGCAGGAAAAGCGCCTAGCTCTACTTTTGCCATCTCATATCCTTCCGCGAGTTCAACGCCTGATATCGCGCTGCAAGGTCACCTTTGCTATAGTCCTGGCCCAAGCCAATCTTGACAGCATGATAGATATTCCCTGTATGAGTAACGGAGATGATTGGGTCATGTCATGAGAATGAATTTTCGGATCCCACAGCTATGGCTGAATGGGGAATTACAGGTCTAGAGAAGGAGACCAAGCGGAAGCACATAATAAAAATTATTATGGTAAAAGGACGCTGATTTGATTTTTAATTCCAATCGTTTAATGGGCATCGGCATCTGGGAAAATAAAGAAAAATAGGAAATTAAAGGTTCGGCAATCTGGACTTGGTATGTATTTATTTAACCACTGCATTGAAATCAGCAGCCATGGAGGAAGCTGGCAGAATACCCTCTCCCCACTCCTTTCCCTTTATAATTCCATTTGATGACCTTTTATTCTATATTGATCGTTTGCATAAATGAGGAGAGGCATGTTGTAAACGCAAAACAGCTCTGCCAGTGCGGGCAGACAATCAAATGAATATTTGATGGATTGTTTTCCGACGATTCTTAAAGCTGCATGATGAATTTCTGGGATTGAAATCAATGCAGAGCATCACACACCGTGCAGACCATTTTGATTGGCGGCTAAAACGATATATAATTTATATATTACCAGTAGCATGAGCTAAATATATGGAATAAAAGTCCAAGAGTTAGACAAGACTGCATTACATAATTATATCAATACGGTACAGGTTCATAGGAAATTCCATAAAGATTGATGTTTTTTTTTTATAATAACCTGATAAGACCAATGATTTTTTAAATAATGTCATCAGCCTATTCATATAAGTTACTTGTTGTATTCTGTGTATGGCTATCTCCTTTTGAAAAGTTTTGTAATGATTCAAAGTTGGTGTATGGAATGAGGAATTTGTTTTTGTTTCATTGATTTGAAAGATGGGGAAAAACTGAGGCAGAATGTTTAAATTACTTTTTATATCCTTCACATTTTTCATGAACTAATCTTGAAGATTTACCCTTATTAGAACCGCGTTTTCGGTAGTTTCATTTCTCTTACTTTAACATATTTTGATAACGAAAACAAAATTCCTAGACGCATAATAAAAGCTTAGAAATAATTTGATTTTATCAAAAAAGTGTTGGTTTTTTTTTTTTGTTTTTTTTTCAGAATTTACACTATGACATATTCCTTGAAAGAAATGAGATTGGTATACGAGACAGAAAAAAAATGGGTCGAAACAAAAAGTTGAACAGGAAGGAAACAACAAGTATTACTATTAAGACATAACGCACTGACGTCGTAGTCAATATTTACGAATGTAAACAAGTGTTCCTTTAAATAGAACTTAGATCTAATAGGAAATGTCGCTTTTATTTACTTTATTTCGATTCTATGAGAATCAAATCCTGCGGGTAAGAATGAAACTGGTAACCACTTCTCCCGACTTCCATCTCCATCCCGAGGGCCATTGTTCTAACTTGTACAAGTAAACATCAGAAACCACAGAGCATTGTTTTGGAAATTAAACTTTGTAAACAAAAGAGGTATGAAACCGGTGCAAACTCGTGCACTCTGATCTTCCAAAGTGCTTTTTGGGAATAACCAATCCAATATTCCCGAAAAGTTTAATATACCGACCTTTACAATCATTAATTTTTTTTTTTTTTTAATTTTTTTTTTTTGATCCTTGAAATCGCAAGATCGCCCTAAGCCTGAAAAACTGTTGGTTTCTAATGTTTTACTTAGGACAACCAAGTGGTGTTTTTAGTTTATACCCACTTCATGCGTTTCTTCGTACCATCTCTTATTGTCTTTAAGTCTTTCTGTTCGTAATCTCTGTCTGTCTTTGTCTATCTTTCTGTCAGTCTGTCTGTCTGTCTGTCTGTGACTCTCTCGGTCCCATTGATTCTTTCTATCTTTTAAAAATTCTATTTTTCATTACATTACATCTCTCTCTTTTTCTCCCCTCTTGCACACACACACACACTCTCTCTCTCTCTCTCTCTCTCTCTCTCTCTCTCTCTCTCTCTCTCTCACTCTATCCCCCCTTCCTCTCTCTCTTTCTCTCCCATCTTGATAAAATACAATGCCAATATTGATTTACACTATTCTTAATCAAATTTCGAGGAAATAGAATTAATTAACAGCAGCAAGAAAAACAATAAAAAAAAAAGACAAATTGATAATCTCCCTATCGAACATAGAATCAAATAAAATATGAAACTGAGGAAGGCATATTCTGTTTGAGAGCTCTTGTTATCGGGTTGCTAGCCATCAATGGAACTACACCAATCGGAACGGTATTCTGAGACGAGCAGCCTTATCTACGAGGAGTGGGACATCCATTACTTCCCGCTTTATAATCAGCTTTACAAGCTGAAAATCCGGTTCCACAAATCGGACACTGGGGTGTGTTAGTGGATTTAAAAAGGCTTATTAAATTAATGGTCTTGATATCTCTCCTTTCACTTTACATGATTCAGATAAAAATATACGCCTTCAACAACCCATCTATATCTAGAATCTAGATATATCGATAATTCTAATTCTAAACAGAAAATTTTGACAGAACTTGATTCCTTTTGGAGTCAAGAAATCAACTTAAATGTTCGATTCTTTTCCAATCTGTTTTTTAGATCCCTTTTAAGGCTTAATAAATTAGGAAGCTGAGGATTTTCGCATAAAAGTGCACTGCCTTGCGGGAATTTCGAGCCAGAAATTTATTTAAACCTAGATCTACACCATTCCTCAAGTCGATTTCTAAAGACTTGTGTTGTTCAAGAATGACAAAATGGCGCGCGAAATTTGTGAACGTAAGTTAGTTTATGTTGACGAAACAAAGCATTTTGGGAAAAATCGAGGAAAGCAGTTTTTGTTGATTTTTTAATGGATTAGAACCTAGCCACGTGAATGCTGTAGACGCCTGCAAAGTTTTAAAGGTGTGGGCTGGTTATAACGGAGGAGTTTGCGAACAAAGTCTCCCAAGTCAACTTTTATATATACATATTTAGATTCTTCGTCCTCGCTTTTCCGCTTTTTTCAGCGTCATGCTACACTTTTTTTTATTGTTTGCTTGTATATTATATATGTGTGTGTGTGTGTGTGTGCATTTGTTACAATGGAACACAGTATATATAAAAGCACATGAAGTCTCAAATTTTACTATCATGGGCGGTTCAACTAGTAGACCACTAAGACCGTTTGTTTGGGGGGGGGGGGGGGGGGATGAGTGCAGGATACCAATAATCGATGAAAAGTTTGCTCTTCCCTTTATTTCAGCAAATTCCCCCCAAAAAAAAAGTTGTAAAAAATCCAGATACACAGAAAAAAAAGGAAGCAAAGTATGCTATTGTCAGTGTATCCTAAACCTCGCTAGATCTAGGCCCTGTAATAAATCAGGAATTAGCAGTTTTATTTCATCCTAGATAACTCTAGAAAACGTATTCTCGATCCAAGATTGCGATCACCTCCCTTTGCCCAGCGAAGCATGGCCGCTGTAATCGTAATTTATCGTGAATGAATGCCGCCCATGTTATTGATTTCTTTACGATAAAACTATACCACACTTTATGGAGCGTCCAAAAACTGCTGCGAGATTCCTTTTTTTTTTTCATTGCTTTTTGAAGAGGTGAGCCTTGTAAGACAACATTAACAAGGAAAGCGAAGGGATAATTAATACGTGATAAAATAATTAGTGCTCGACGAAATACTCCCGAGACGTTTAATGACCAATATTCGGGGAAAAAAACATAAATATTGTCGCATTAGAGTTCTTCTGTTTGTCTCGTTACAAAGATGATACGATGCAGACAGCTTATTGCGGATCTTTGTGGCTGTTTTCTAATAATTTTTTTTTTAAATTAGATTTTTTGTAAAGTTTTCACCATGGTGTCGTGTTTCAGGATTTGTTGAAAAGAAAAAGAACATGCGCTCTGATATATGCAGGTACTGTGGTGTGGCTTGTTCGAAACACTTAAGATAATCTTCTTGCAACCGCATCAAATCACAGAACCAATCAATATATCCATCACCCCGCTGTTTGATAAGTCGTTGATGAAGAAAAGGTCCGATTTATCAACTTGAAATTATGTGTCGAATGTAATCGCCGGAAATGACGTCGGAAGTCCGACGATTAGAAGCCTCGATCCCAATGTGGTTTTATTTTTTATTTTTTTTTTTTTTTTTGTCATATAAAGACTTATTGCAACCAAAGTAGCCTTTGACGAGATTATTACTTTTTTTATTACTTATTTTTTCGTGTCCTTCAGTCTTATGTTAAAAAAATTTGCTTTGTCATACATAAACATTGGTTTTGAAAATAATTGCATAAATGATTGAAAGGATAAAGATGGAACTACGAGAGCGACACTTTTTAAAAAATAAATTGTATTAAAGGTGAAAAAAATGCAAGAACAATATTGTCGGAGAAAGAAAGAAAGAGAGAGAGAGAGAGAGAGAGAGAGAGAGAGAGAGAGAGAGAGAGAGAGAGAGAGAGAGAGAGAGAGAGAGAGAGAGGGGGGAAGAGAGAGAGAGAGAGAGAGAGAGAGAGAGAGAAAGAGAGAAAGAGACCGAGAGAGACAGAGATAGAGAGTGAGAGAGAGTGTGTGTGTGTGTGTGTGCGTGTGTGCGAGAGAAAGAGAAATAGATTTTGCTATCAGCAGCTTTCGAACAATCTTAATAAATCACTGTTGCGGCAAGCTAATTATGTTTTGCTTTTTTTTTTTTAAGGAAAAAAAATGGCTAGAAAAAAAGGCTAGAACAAAGTTAAGTTGCTTTGTCTCGATTCCGCTGACTCCAAGTAGTTTCCATACAAAAAGCAAATCCGGGCCCTAACGGTTTTATTGTCTGCCCGGGGCGCCAGCCTATTGTTCCCTTTAACACACTGGTAGTTCAAAATAAAAGCATTGAACACGCATATACAAACACAGCCATGCACACACAAATCAATACAAAAGGCTTAATGATCCCAAGCCGCAGGCATAATTATCTATGATACACTTCTGGGAGGGTTTCAAAGCCTTGTTTTTTTGTTTTGTTTTTTTTTTAAATATGAATATATAGCGATTTGAGATTTTTTTGTTTTCAATGGGTCAACATACGTAAAGAGTAGTTTAATGCTCTTAATCCTAAGCGCCGCATGAAGCATTAATTTCTTTACTTTTCCGCGGGTTGTTCATTCAGAGAAAAGATTACAGGTTATTATTTTATTATAAGAATTTTTTTAAGCTCCAGGCTACGTTGCTTGCATGTTGCGACAGAAAAAAAATCCTGATGTCACTTTTAAAGGACGGCATCATTGCTTTTTGAAGTAAAAAATGGCTCAATATTAATACAAAAAAAAAAAAGACCAGCTTGTATAAAGCGAAACTACGTGCTCGCTCTTAAAGTTTTTTTCTTTTCTTTTTTTTTTTTTTATTAGCTGACTAAAACTAATCTTTTTTATCGGTATGAGATTTATCGATAGAAAGCCATTATGTATGTTGTAAATAGAGAGATAGATAGATAGATAGAGAGAGCGAGTAAGAGAGAGAGAGAGAGAGAGAGAGAGAGAGAGAGAGAGAGAGAGAGAGAGAGAGAGAGAGAGAGAGAGAGAGAGAGAGAGAGAGAGAGAGAGAGAGAGAGAGAGAGAGAGAGAGAGAGGAAGAGAGAGAGAGTGGTGTGGGGGCTGGGGCGGCACAATAGATACCTAGTAGGTAGGTAGATACATAGAAACTGAGAAAGACACAGACAGACACACACACACACAGATAATAAAAAGCTTGGGGGTAAAGGAAATAAATTGGATAAATGCAAACATGAGACATTATAAAGGAAAGAGAAGTTGACAGAAAATGTGAGTACCAATTTTAATTCAAATCTTAATAAATGCGTAGCTTTGCCTTTATTATTAAAAGTTTTGTTCTCACATCCAAACAGTTTCAAAACAGACTTAATTTACATGTAGTGAATACAAACCAGAACAATATACGGGCAATCGCAGACATAAATCGATCGATTCCAATGCAAACTATTCCGGAAATTCTCTCTCTCTCTATTTATCTATCTATCTATCTATCTTTCTCTCTCCTCTTGCACCCTCCATCTCTCTTCTTTCACACTCTCTTAACCTTCCCTTCTCTCTCACACGCACATACACTTTATCTCTGCCGGTCCATCGTATAATCACGTCCTCTCTCTCTCTCTCTCTCTCTCTCTCTCTCTCTCTCTCTCTCTCTCTCTCTCTCTCTCTCTCTCTCTCTCTTTCTCCCCATTCTGATCTCCGTCTCCACCAGGCTCCCCCTTCTTAGTTCGAGGAAATCGATCCTATAGATCTATCTATTGGTTGCAACTCGATCCTCTTTGTGTGACAAGTTTGCTTACCCTCGAGACTCGAGTGTGATCACGGAGGGAAACAAACCAGATTGAAAACTATTGTTTGCTATCCTTCACAAGGGGTGTCACCAGGTCTGTTTGATTTCCACCTTGCATGCCAGGAAACCTCCTAAACTCTTTCCTCTCTCTTGCCGCAATTTAAGTTGTAATAATAATAATAATAATAATAATAATAATAATAATAATAATAATAATAATAATAATAATAATAATAATAATAATAATAATAATAATAATAATAGCAACAGTAGTAGTAGTGGTGGTGGTAGTAGTAGTAGTAGTAGTAGTAGTAGTAGTAGTAGTAGTAGTAGTAGTAGTAGTAGTAGTAGTAGTAGTAGTAGTAGTAGTAGTAGTAGTAGTAGTAGTAGTAGTAGTAGTAGCAGTAGCAGCAGCAGCAGCAGCAGTAAACATTAAGTTGTTAATAATAATAATAATAATAATAATAATAATAATAATAATAATAATAATAATAATAATAATAATAATAATAATAATAATAATAATAAGAAGAAGAAGAAGAAGAAGAAGAAGAAGAAGAAGAAGAACAACAACAACAACAACAACAACAACAACAACAACAACAACAACAACAACAACAACAACAACAACAACAACAACAACAACAACAACAACAACAACAACAACAAGAAAAAGAGCAAGAAGAACAAGAAAAAGAAGGAAGAGGAGGAAGAGGAGGAGGAGAAGAAGAAGAGGGAGGAGGAGGAGAAGAGGAAGAAAAGTTTGGTCTCTGTCTTGACTTCAGTGGCGTAGAACACTATTTCTGTATTTCTCCTCGACATGCAGAGATTTTTAAACTAATGTTAACATCAGCTCACCTTCTTGCTTCGATTTCTGCTGGCGCTTTGTTTTATTTTCGTCAGGAGTTTTGATTTATTATTTTCTTTAGATACTCTTGGTGATTGACAAGTAAAAAAGCAATATTGTTATTAGTAAACGACATCTCTTATAATCTTTAGCATCTTCATTTCATTCGAGACATTTCTTCATACAATCAATATACCGCACAATGGCAGTTTAACACCTCAGATTTCACAGGTAACTGGCCAGCGACCCACAGAATATTAGCGCGCGGGACACGGTCAAACGTGCACCGACATGCTCCGCTGAGCTTCTGGCTGCAGTGTCTGCTAGCGCTATCATTCAGTGTGACAGGCTATGAAACAGAAACGATCATCAAGCTCTGAAGGATCGAAGGATCGAAGGATCGAACTATCAAACCCCTCTCAACCGCTACCCGCTCCGTTTACCTCCCTTCAGCGCAACTTCTTATTAGGGTAGTAGAGAGAGAGAGGCGTAACATTGGTCCTGTGTTCTTCCCTTAGCTTTCCTGCTCTGCGTCTTCGATCAAGACTTGTGTTGTTAGGCTAGTTGGACCTAACACGAGCGTGTGTTCGATTGGCGTGCAATCGGTCTGTGTAATGTGTTGCTGGAACAGTGGAAATCTCGGAAGAATGAAAGTCCGTTAATTTAAATCTAAAATCTCTTCGATATCATCAAAGATAATTATTTGGAGGACGAATGAAGGCTTACCTAGATTTATTCTATCTGGTTTAAGAAGAAATATTATAATATTGATATAGATGTTGCTCTAGATTAGAAATGAATCTAAATTATAAATCTAAAATGCGATAAGTGGTAGTAAATTTAGCTTGGCGACGATAATGGACATAAACTGACCTGATGTCGACGGATAGAGATCAGAGATTAGAGCGAGTTATTCAGGTAAAAATGCTGTATTGTGTTACATCTATCATCTACTCGTAAAGAGTCTCTCTCTCTATCTATATGTGTGTGTGTGTGTGTCTCAGTTTATTTGTCTATATGTCAGACACACATAATGTGACATATTCACTCTCTCTTTCTGTGTGTCTGCTTGTTTATCTGTTAAACACCTCTATCTCTGTCTCTGCCTGTCTGTCTGTCTATGTCTGTCTCTCTCTCTCTCTCTCTCTCTCTCTCTCTCTCTCTCTCTCTCTCTCTCTCTCTCTCTCTCTCTCTCTCTTCCATGCCGATTTTTAAATTACAATGATATGTATTCCAGCGTAATTGCGTCTATATTGTACATAAGCGGCATGGGCATGTAAATGATGACATAATTCATTCATCTACTTGTTTCTCAACCTGTCTTTGTACATTGCATTAATATAACCTTCTACATGTATTTCATTACCTTTCGTCTTCTATGAGTATAATCTTCAGCTCATATCTTCAGAGGACAGAAAGAAATGATTTTAACACTTAACCAGATGAATCAAAACTATCCTTTTGTCAGAATTTTTATGGGCAATTTTTCTTGGCATCGGATAATTTACTGATAACCTATTATCCTCTTCACGACTGTTCATCTGACTGCATTTCAGGGTCAATCTCCTCTTTTTTTTTCTTTGTTTTTACCTCTCTCTCTCTCTCTCTCTCTCTCTCTCTCTCTCTCTCTCTCTCTCTCATTTCCAATTCTCCTCACAGCCCCCCCCCCTTTTTTCCCCCCTCTCTCCTTGTCTCTTTCTTCCAGTCTGTTTCTCTGTCTATCTGAATATCTCTCTCTCTCTCTCTCTCTCTCTCTCTCTCTCTCTCTCTCTCCGGTCTCACTCTTTTCCTTCTTATTTTTCTTTATGCCTCCTTCCCGCCTACCTTTCATCCCTAGGCTCTGCATCTCTCTCTTTTTCCGTCTGTCTGTCTGTCTGTCTGTCTGTCTGTCTGTCTGATTCTCTCTCTCTCTCTCTCTCTCTCTCTCTCTCTCTCTCTCTCTCTCTCTCTCTCTCTCTCTCTATCTATCTATCTATCTATCTATCTATCTCTTCCGGTCTCACTCTTTTCCTTCTTATTTTTCTTTATGCCTCCTTCCCGCCTACCTTTCATCCCTAGGCTCTGCATCTCTCTCTTTTTCCGTCTGTCTGTCTCTGTCTGTCTGTCTGTCTGTCTGTCTGTCTGTCTGTCTGTCTGTCTGTCTGTCTCTCTCTCTCTCTCTCTCTCTCTCTCTCTCTCTCTCTCTCTCTCTCTCTCTCTCTCTCTCTTCCCTGTATAAATTTAAGTACCAAAACGTAGGCTTCATATCCGTTTCCTAGACGTGAAATCCTTTCTGATTTGTATTTCAAATGTTACAAAAGAGCCCGAGTTTCTGTAATTGTGTATGTAGGAGTTATCTGTTGTCAACAAAGTAAACCTATAAATCATTCATGTTGGAGACAGGACAGTCAAAGATTACAAAATAATAAAAGTACTATTTATCTCCCCCGATATTATAAAAGCAATAACTGGAAAAAAAAATGTGTTATCCTGTTACTTATTGGCCAATTTGTAAAGAACCTGTTGCTTCTCTGAAGAAAGACAGAATAAAATATATATGTATATTTCCGTTCTGCTTGAATGGTAGCAATAGCCAGACATATTGACGTATTTCATATTCCTTTCTCTGCCATTCTATTGACCCTTTCAGATTTTATAGGCACGGATCAAACGTTTTATATCATGACAGTGTATATATTGTCTATTATAGTGCCCCATTGCCTCAGCCACTGGTTCTTTAATGGCTCATGTATAGCCACTAACTTTCACTCACCAGAGTCTATGTATTCAATGGGGAAAGATCCTTACGGAATAAAAAAAAATTGTCAGGAAATTTAAAATTTATCTGTTTAATATAATCTTTGAGAGCATTCAATGTTTAAAATCATTTTGAGTTCGAAATTTTCACGATCAACCTAACAATAGACTTTATAAAGTCAAAGACAACGCAGCTTGGAAGCCCCATAAATTTTGCTCTATGTGTGAATAATTCCAACATATCAATACGTGGAGAACCAGGGGCTGGTTTAAGTATTGAAACTTATAAAATAAGTAGCCTATTCCTGTAACATCAGTTGAACTTTTTTCTGTCTATAGAATGTGCTTTAAAGTCATTATACCACAGGAATTAAATGAAATTAAAATAAAGTATAAAATATTGCCCCTCAACGTAGGGATCAACTACTATCTCTTGGAATATCAACACGGATCATATACTCCTTTTTGAAATGGTTCAAAGTCGAAGCTGTACACACGCAGCCATGATTCGAACCCCAGTCGCCTTTTCGTCATGACTTATTTCGAGCGACAATACTACAAAAAAAGGTTGCTCCTGAGCTCTAGATCTAAAGAGTTTTACGAAGAAAAAACAACAAACATATACTGTATGTATTAATCTAGATCGTAATAGAAAAAAGTGACGCCATCGCTTCACACTGCATAAGGATGATCTGCAAGGCTTGAATATATTGTAATTTAATGTATTAGAATGATTTGGGAATACAGCTTTGTACAAAACTTATCATAAAAATGTTTTCAGAAAGGAGATTATTGTTTTGAAAAATGAGGGAGACTTTATTTAACTCTAAGTATCTGCCTAACCGGGGAAAGTTTTCAAAATGTAACGCATATATAAGATTTTTCCATTCTTTCAAGACAGGGCCATTCTGAAAATTTTACTTATTCGCTCAAGTGTAAAAGAGATGAAAACGTGTGGGGTTGTTTTAACATACATTTCATGTAGACAAGGACGCTGTTTCCAAGCACAAAGTGCTTCCGCTATGGTTTTATTTACTGCGAATCTAAAATACGAAAGATAAAAAAGTTAACTACTCATTGTATTTAAAACGAAATTTGAAATAAAGTACGAAAAAAAATCCAAATGGAGTCCTGAGATTGAATCTTACTAGATTCTAGATGTACCATTTAATTTTTTTCCACTAGGTGCACAACACTTCCGCGTAATGTAGAAGATATAACGTTGTAGATCAGGAGATTCGAAAACTACTCGTCCAAATCCAGAAATGTAGATGCACAAACAAATGTCTAAACTGATTCTACGTCTAGGTCTAGCTTATTTTTTTTTTTTAGATCTAAAACTAGATCTAGGACGAAACCCTGGATTTAGATATATCAAATATTAATCTAGATATAGATCCGCAAAGCGATAGAATCTAGCAATAAGTCAAGGCCTACATTTTGTAACTGTAATTCAGCTAATTTGCAATAGAACCCGCATACTTGGGTACCTTGCATCAAATTCTAGCACCTCACAATTTTGAGAGCTGCAAATAGTTAAACAGTGATAAATAGAGGCTTTTTAAGTTTTTGGTAGAGAAATAATGCATTTTTCTAAACCAAAGAGAAATATTTGAGTATAACCTAAGATGTGATTTAATACCTGGTATGCACCAAATTCTTTGGCTTAGTTTATAAAAATGTGATCCATAGGCATCTACCAAACCATAAGAATTTTTCCTTGATTGAAGGATGACTCTTAAATATAAGACAGCGAATTGAATTATCTCAAACGACCTTTTGTTTTTTTAATTCTCATTGACAGACCTAAGAGTTGTCTTAAATTTTAGTTTGATTACATTAGGATCTAAACTAAATAATAGAACTAGTTCTATTACCAGCATTAGTTTATAAGATCTTTTCCCCCTTAGAACTGAAGACCTGATAATTTAAGTCCAAATGTAGAGACAACAGAGATCTAATTTTAAGAGAAAAGGAAAGTTAATTATTAAGATTGGGATCATAAATCAAGCTAACATAGTAACAATGAAGATTGGGATCATAAATCAAGCTAACATAGTAACAATAACACTAGATACTATTACCAAATTCAAGAATTTAATATGTGCATGAAACTTCATTGAATATATATCATATACCTGAAAATGAAATTGAAATGTAGGACTTCAGCATAGAAATTAAGTACCTAATATTTATTTTAATTATTATTGTTGCACTCTTTTATTTTTAAGTTTTGAAAACCTGAGTGTTAAGCTGAGCAGTAAATTTCAGTAAATAAAAAACGACTGGAGATTAAATATGGATTCTCAGGAGGAAAGCGAAGGATCAGACATTGCAGTAAAAGATGGAGATACAAAAAAGAGCAATGCAGAAGAAAACAAAAGTGCTGTGTCATCACAAACAAATACTCTTTACACATCCAAAACTTCAGGATTTGATTTTAAATTGCCTATACAATCAAGTATGTCGGCACCAAAAGTGTCAACTCACAAAAGTGACGATATTGCTGCACGACCAAAGGCTACTCCTGTGCGACGAAGTCTTCAAGAGTTTTTTGATTTGCCAACAAGCTTTCACATTCCTTTGACTTCTGATGTCAACACACCTTTTGGATATCAATACTCAACTCTTCGGGTTAGAGAGAAATCTTTTTTTTTTACTCGGCATACATTAAGAAAAGAAGAAGACATTTTTCCCACTAGGTCTGCTGCAACTCGATTACAAATATTCATTTCTCTGCTTATTATGTTTAATCCGTACCCTAAAATTGCGGTGTGCTTTCAAGAGAGAACCTTTGAACAAGGTTTTATGAGTTATGTGGATTTAGATGACTCAGGAGTTATCTCTTCTATCCACAAAAATAAAATCATTAATTATAGTCTCCTTTACCTCCTTACAAATGAAAATGTTGCTCTAAACTTACAAGTGTTGTTCTGTGTATAGGCCTGTAAATGCACTTTCTTTTCTAGTCTGATTTTATTTGATTTAAATTACGTTTTATCAACATTGTTATTACCTTCTTTCCTCTTTTGTTTTAATTTTTTTTATCTTTGAAGATAATATATAAAATACATACATGTATATCAAAACAAAGTTGACCAACATTCAAGTATACACATACTTTTACACAAACACCTTTAGGCATCTAGTCCACTGCCTACATAACTTGCGGAGCCTTTTTGTTCAAACTCTGTTAACTTACAATTTACTTAGGCTCCCTCTGAGATTTTATATTTAGCCCTACTCTCCAATCATCATGTTTTGCACCTGACTACACTGTTGACTATAACTTTTTGTTAGTCTACAGCTTTGAGTCTGCCCCCTTGCTAGGGCCTTGTCAGTTTGTTTCAATAATCTTTTTCCTCCTTTGTTGTTTCAGTGCTAAATATTCCATGCTTGCGCCTCCACATTCATATTTTTTTTAGAGCAAAGACAGTCAACATCGAGACTTTATGTTGGTTTAGAGCCGCATTAATGAACCCCAAGTCTAAATTGAACCAGAATTAAGGATTCTTTTTTGTTTGTGTTTTGTTTTGTTTTGTTTCTTTTTCCCAAGGGAGACTTTGTTTTGTCCTGCTTTATCACAAAATCAATAAGTTATCTGTTTTGTTGTTACTGTGACCCACCTTTTCAGCACAGTGTCTGCGGATATTATCTCATTCCACCAAACTCCCTTCAAAAAATATGATCCTAGAAACCTGTAGCTATCTTTTCCCATATCTCAATACAAGAAAAGTAGTCATAATAATGAGAAAAAACAAGATTAGAACTGACATCAACAGAACTGCAATGTCATTCATGTTATTTAATATAATAATTCAGATTTTAAGATTGCAAAATATGGGTTTCACAATAAAACCCTATCCAGACACTTTGGAAGGCACTAGAAAAAGAACAAGACAAACACAACTGTCTACTCCGCTATATGCTCTAGTCTGAGGCTAACTTTTCCCTTCTTGCAGGTAACAGTGTGCAGAATCAGGGTTATAAGTACTTTAGATTCAATCATCATTCACAGTGGAAATTATTTTTTTCTGCTAAGTCTATATTAGATTCCAATTGTATATAGAAAATATATGGTTGGATTCAAAATCAAAAGGTGTTTTTATTTTCTTGTGGAAAAAACATTTGCAGATTTCAAAAAAGTTTCCAATTGATTTTTTTTCACACAGAGATTGGAAGATTCGGTCCTAAGAGATTCGGAGAACTACACATTGAAAGGCGCTGACGGCAACCCGGCAAAAATCCCTGCCCGCATCCGGGAGATAATCACGAAAAACCTGTCCGCAGACGAGCTGAGTGGTCCGCTACCCGGCATGTCTACGCAGCCAACTGTTTCCTCACTGCAGGAGGAGAACCGCCTCCTATCTTCTGAGCTCAACCGTGTGGAGGATTTGTTGTCGGCTTCACGTGCCGAGCGTGATGAGCTGGGAATCAAATACAATGCCCTCAGTGAACGTGTAAGTACATTTTTTATCTTCCTTGAAAGAATCTCCAAAATTTTCATTGACATTTTTAACCCTAACAACTTGAAATAAGAATCATTACACTTTTTAAAAAAAAATGATAGGAATTCTTTTTGTCTTTAAAAATAAGAGCCTTGTTCTGATGGAAGAACTGCTCAACTCAACCTATCAAAAATGAGAGTTGTTAAAATATTGAAAGCTTAAAAAAAGTAAGCCTTATATCAAAACTTGTTAAGATACAATGGTTCAAATAATAAATGACATAAAGTGAAAAAATGTTATAAATGCAGCATATGTTTAATATCAAGAATTTGCTTTGAAAGACTGTTGCCAGTTTGATGATTAGCTTTATTATTGGCATCCTACTCCCTATTGGCATTTAAATTGGTAGACTCAAAGTAAACATTGCTTTCTCCCTGACATAAAAAAGCCTTCACAGCTGTCTGGAGGAATATGTCCACTTCTGGGTCTCTTTCACTCACACTCTTTTTTTTTACTTGTTTCTTGTTTCTGCATGTGAATATTGTACATATATAAGTTATATGATATTGAAGCCAATATAATAAGGCAATTAAGTCCGTTATTTTTTTTTTGTCCCATGTAAATTTTCATTTTTGAGACTTTATTGCTTTTGTCGCACTGTGAATGAAGAGGAAATATTGAAATAAAATCATATGGATGAAGCACAAAGCCCTGATCAGATCAAAGGGAAACACTTATGCACTCTTACATTGTAACATTTTGTCAAGATGGACTTACGAATTTAGGGACTTTATCCCGTACTTTTCCTCATCATTTTATTTTTACTTTTAAGATTAAGACATTCACTTCGTTGTGTAAACTTTAAATGATTTTGTCGAGGTCAAGAGCTGTGTAACTAAATGTCATGTGGAAAAATGCCATTTTTTTCAGCTTGATATATTTGGCAGGTTTCTGACATTTCCTTCGTGTATCTTTTCAATGTTGTCATTTAGGAATGCAGATGTCAAAATCTTCTTGGGGCTTTAAAAAATATAATTATTTGTCCTTTTGACACGACAAATAGAGATGGGCCTCTCTTTGTTAAAAAAAAAGAGGAATTCTTTACAACTAAAAAATACATGCATTCTGTTCATCTGAACCCCTCAAAGGAATTCTGTACAACTAACAAATACATGCGTTATGTGAACGTGAGCCCCTCATTTCACCACCATCAATAAATCAATGTCTAATCAAGCCGAATGGGGAAATCAATGCCCGTGAAGAATGATTAGGCAATCTTTGTCACCATTGATGTCCGATAGCCATAGGAACACGAGATTCGCGCCTGGCATGCAGTTTCCAATGCATGCATAGAAAATGTATGATAGATAATTATACATAGACCAACAAAAGCACTCCACACTCGTCTTAAATCTGTCGAGAGGAAGAGGAAGAGGAAGAGGAGGAGAAGGAGAAGGTAGCCTCATGAATGGCAAGGGACCAGTCGTTCTGACCTCCGCAGTGCTTCGATGTCCACGTGGTTCTTATCTCCAAGACCATAATTATGGTTCGATTATCTATAGATTGTTTGTTTCTGTGACACCCAGATCACGAGATAAAATGATACTAGGAGGCTGAAAAGCGGGGAAAATGATGCTATCTATAGATTGTTTGTTTCTGTGACACCCAGATCACGAGATAAAATGACACTAGGAGGCTGAAAAGCGGGGAAAATGATGCTATCTATAGATTGTTTGTTTCTGTGACACCCAGATCACGAGATAAAATGACACTAGGAGGCTGAAAAGCGGGGAAAATGATGCTAATAGTCAAAGAGACATAGGAAGAGTCATAGACTGCAAAATAGTTTATCAAGCAAAACCGCGCTTTCCAATCAATGCCAAGATACACGATAATACATATATATGAATTGTAATCTTAATGTCCGAGCTTGCCTGCCGTGAAAGTGCACCCTATCGTCCATAGTGTTCAAGAACAAATTCGATATACCGGTACATGTAAATGTTCATGACTAATTGATTGTTTTTGCCACTGCATAAAATGTCGTCGAAAAGAAAAACAAAAACGGAAAATTTGTCTTCGATTCAATGAGGAAAAAAAACTTGAGACGCCCATAAATTACCATCGTCAAAGAGAGGAGGGGGGAAAAAAAGATGGCGGAAGTAGGAAGAGGTGGGGCGAGGGAAGGGGGGTGGGGGGGGGCGGGGAATGACTATCGTGTCTCTTCGATTTCCTTATCGAGCTAATTAGCCTCATTGTCAATGGTCTGCTACCAGATAGGACTAAAGAGAGGCCAGCTGCGAGGGAGTCATTGGCAACGATTATGTCGTCCAATAAGATATCAAAACCTGATTTAACGAAAAAAAAAAAGCATACAGACAAACGAATAAAAAAAAGGAACATTTTCTGTTCTTTTACAAATCAACGAAAAGAAATGAAATAAGCAACACTAATGATATTAACCTTCCTGCGATAATTTTATGTTCATGATCTATCATTGAAAAAGAAACAGGATTTTTTTTCAATAAGATTTCCTGTTTGATAGGTCTGTGTGTTTATTTTTAAGAACTTTTTTCCCCCTTTTTTCCCTGTACTCTTTGCGCTCTATCTTCTTCCGCCCCTTGCCATGATCCGTCAAATTTAGACCTAAAGCATACACCAGAACAATTTTATTGAAATATTTATAGTTTTGTGCTTAGCTGGGGTCGGATATATATGATTGCATATGGCCTGAAGCCTTGTATAAAACTATAAATATGACTATACTTATATAACGATATACATGTAGTATAATTTATACCCTTACATTATAGTTATATATCAATATACATGTAGTAGTATAATTTATACCCTTACATTATAGATATATATCAATATATATATGTATATATGTAGTATAATTTATACCCTTACATTATAGTTATATATCAATATAAATATATACATATATATGTAGTATAATTTATACCCTTACATTATAGATATATATCAATATATATATGTATATATGTAGTATAATTTATACCCTTACATTATAGTTATATATCAATATAAATGTAGTATAATTTATATCCTTACATATCTCTGCCTCGCAGAGGGATTCCGAACGTTGACCTCCCACTAAATACCACTGCTCTCATTCAGAACCACGTCCAAATCTTTCCTCTCGGCCAAACCTGTTATTATTGCTTAGATCTAAGAGCAAGAGGCCGCAGTTACCGAGTGTTGTAGTTTTCCATTAGTCTACCGTGCTAGTAACTTGTTTTCTTTTGTCGACATCCCATTTACTGTATTGACCGGTGTTAATACGCAAGATGCATGGGAACTTTACAGTGCTTTACAGTGCTTTGTACTGTAGCCCGTGCCAAAGTCGGAGAACTATTTTTTTTTTCATTCATTGTTACGGCCTAGAAAGTGAACGAATTGGTACTGTTTTCTCTCCTGCACAGTAGATCCTTTCTTACCCCAAAGTGGATTAATTCATTGGGTTTTTAAAGTCCTCGTACCTTTGTCGCCGGCTGACGTTACTGACTCCACTCTATGTTGAATAGACTTAGTTTTCAATGGAGTCTCTGCGCCGATTCTCGTTTCACACGATGAAGTCGAGTGGCCTTATAAACCGCAGAGTTGTGTATACTTAAAGCTCATTGTGATTTTTTGAGGATTTGTGGAAACCTTGAAAAGTCTCTTTTTTTGTGAAGTGAGAACATTTATTTTAAAAGTTTCTTGAATCGGTGGGGTCTTGGCTGGTAGTGACATGGATCTCTATATCCCAGCAGACGCTGTAGTTACAGAGCTGTTTGGAGGCTGTGAAGGGCATGCTTTTTGAACTCGATATTGTTCAATGAATGGGGTCGTTTAAAGTGAATTGGCTTGTCCCTCCCCTCAACACTTGGGTCTGGTGTGTACATTGATCTCTTGCAACTTTTTTTGTTGTTTTTTTATGGTGTGTGTGTGTTTTTTTTTATTTCATTAATCTAATCGGCTTATGATCCAGGGTTTAGATTTGCCATTGTTATGTGGATACTGGATAAATACCGGAAATCCTGAGGTAACTTTCCTTCCACTCTAATTTACTCTGTCAGCGCCTGTCAGAGATCAAGACTGGTCGAGCAGAGTTTCCCCTCTCTGAGAATGTGAATTGTCACGTCATATTAAAGGACTCTGTCGATTCACTTTCCCCATATGAAGTTAGTCAGATTTGAGCATGTTATGAAACAGACAGAAGCAGCAGTTGATTAGGACTGGAGTGGCCTCTTTGCGGATTTAGAGACCCAGCACAGAGCTCTTTGCCGCAGGTCCAAAATGATGAAAGGGAAAATATGAACTCCCCCGCCCCCTCCCCCCCCTACACAGTTCCTGTCTTTCGATCTGTTTTAACTTGGTCGTACAATTACAACTTTTCCCTGTTTGTGCATGGTGACAATAGCTAGGGGTGGGGGGAGGGGAACCTTTCTGGGGCTTTGCAATAGGTAGGAGTGGGGGAGGGGGGGGGAACCTTCTGTTGAGCTTTGTTCATCGAGTACAAACACTGGCACAGTTTTCTCGGCCCTTCAAATTCGCGCGGTTGAGATTACTGGGGCCCCGCTCTCTGCTAGGGCTTCACGGTTCCAATCTTTGCCAATGGATTGGCAGTAGTTAGATCTTGAGACATGGGCGAATTAGATCCAAGTCTAGTTCCATCTCTGGAGGAGAAGATGTTTGTCAGTCACAGGCTACTCCCGATTCTCCCCAGATAAGAAATGCCTCAATTTAGCTTCACGGTTTCAATCGTCAGCAGCTAGTGAACAGACACTGACACTATTAGATCTTGTGACATGGGCTAACTAAGTCTAGAATCTAGTGCTAGTTCTGGAGGATAAGGTGTTTGTCAGTCAAAGGCCACTATTCTGCCAGATAAGAAATGCCTCAATTTAGCTAAATTCACGCAGGAGCCCGATTGCCATAACCAAACTGCTCTTTGTTCCGAGAAGGTCGGTTCTGAGAACGTTCTCACTTTCGTCTGATCTGGCGCCGAAGGCTGCGCATGGAATCTCCAGAAAAATTGCTGACGAGTTGACCGGTAGCCGTATAGTGTCCGGTTTAGTTAGAAGGGAGAGGAGGTGAAAGTTTGGAGAAGTGAGAGAGAGAAGGAAAGAAAGAGAGACTGTGATAAGGTTGTGGAAGAAAATAAAAAAAAAAAGAGAGAGAGATTATCAAGCAACCAAGAAGGGGAAGATGGACAAAAGTAGGAAACCTCGGAGAGGGAAGTTTTATCTTACTATAAAGTTGTTTCCTTTTTAGCTTCTTGAAATACTAATTGTACGTGCGTGTGTGTCACAGAAGCCTCTAGACTAAGGCAGCGCTTAAACATTAAGGCAATTTAGAGCTACCATCATGGATAGGGGCTTGCTGCATTCAGACGAGAATAAATATGGCGGTGGATCAGAAGAGCTCAAACTTGCCAATAATAATTATTCCTGTGTCTTAACAAAACGTGGCGGGTTTTGTTCGCGGTAGATTATTGACATTAACCCGATATTCTCGTGGGCTTGGTTTTCTTATCGAGATTCTTCTACACAGAGGCGATAGCCGGTTTTCGGGGCAACAAACGCCGGATCAGGGGCTGCCAGACTGGGAGAGTTCTCATGACAGCCATTTGTCAGAGAGAAATGCTCAGCTGTGTGTACTGTCTGTGAAAGCACACCCAAACGTAGTCCGTAAGACATGGCTACGCGAAATGACATGCACCTTTTTGCCTGGCAGAAACTTTTCCGAGTTTACCCAAAGCGATTTTTGATACGCTCTCGATGGTTTTTCGATTTGTTGAGAAAATTTAACGATTTGCAGATTCTTTTCTTGTCGCAAGCATACAAAAAAAAAAATAAGTAAAAATTACTGCTTGTTACTGCTTTTGTGGAATGCTGCTGCAAGTTGCTTCTAGTAAACAAACCAGAAAAGTATTTATACAGATAATAATTACATGTAATTCTCTACGAACCACCTTCTTCGTATCTTGCGTCCTCTAAGTTTACCGAATAATCTTACCCAAAGACATTGCGCGCAATAAGTTTAACCCCCTTCCGAGAATCATAATTATGTCCCCTTAGTTTCTCGGAGAATCCAGGAAGGGGATACATATTGCCTGAGAACGTACTTCGTACCCCACGTTTCTGGAATAAGTGAGCACCTGTTTTAGAACATCAAGCTCCGAACAGCTTCTTTCTTTCTTTCTTTTTTTTTTTTTTTTTTTTCAGGATTATGATACATTCAGAGGACTCTATAGAGTTATCGACGAATAACTGATTGTTTTTTTTGTTTTTTGCTTTTTGTTTTAGAAGTGTATACCAATAAAGGCCGACATGCAACAGGCCTGTAACTTAGCGGCCTGCCGTACGACCTTGTTTTTGTGTTATGTAAGATTCTGTTATCATTTCATGTATTGGCCCTCCCCTTTATAACTGTTTTCTAAAATAAGATAAAGGCCCGCGATATATTCTCTTGATTGTTGATACAGCTAATTTTAGCGCTGCCCCCCCCTCTACTCCCCCCTCTACTATCCATGCTTTGGTAACGTTGCTCGACGTTTAAATCCATGTATTCAGGAGGCGGGAGGTGGGGAAGGGGGGGGGGAATAGGACTTTTAAGAGAGCGCCACATGGTAAATCTTACCTCCCAAATTTTTGCTAGACTGTATTGTAGCATTTGAAGGAACTCAGAACAAATTTGTATCGGTTGAAATGAGTTTATGTTCTACAGAGGAATCCATTTGAAGTCAACACCTTTAAAAGGAACTCGTGTGCTTAAAAGTCGTCTCTATTAGGCAGTTCAAATTAATTTTGTATTTCTTTATTATTATATATTTGCAATGGTTTAATCAACTATGGCTTCGAATCAACTCATTTTTTTTTTCGGTCCCGAGGTGTTGACTTTATCCAGATTCCATCGTGTTTTTTTTTTTTTTTTGTCCTCGCGAGATTTGAGCCATGCTAGAGTAGTTATAAACTTATCTTAGGATCTATTCTCAGCCAGGCCTGCTCGACGAGGGCTTGCTGTCGTAAGAAGCGCTGAGATCTCATAGAGAAGCGAAACCAAACAAACAAGTCGATCAGTTAATTAATTAACCATTTGCTGTGATTCCCCGCAAAGGAATCTTTGCCATGTGACCTCTGAACCTGTTTTCAGGATGCCGTAGAGGCCTTGCGGTTTTCATGTCCTGGAAGCGAAAAGATTGTTTTACGAATGCGACTTTCACCTCTGCCTGTATCTGTCTCTTTCTGCCTCTGACATTGCTAACGGAGACTCGAGAAAGTCCAATACAGTGGTATTTGGTAAAGTCAACACCTTGGGACCAAAAAAAAATATAGTTAACTTGAAGCAGGTGTTGATTTTAACCTTTGGAAATACATAGAGAAATTAATACAAAATAGGACCGAGAAACAGATTGACTTCAAGCAAGAGTTTCCCTTAAAGGTGATGATTTTAAGCGGTGTGCCCTGAATTAAAAACATTACTGAAGTGCACTGACCATATCAATATCACCCGATAATAAATGTTTTTCAGGGCTAATGAAGAGATTTGCGGTTTTAGATTTCTCAAGGAATATCAACATGGAGAAGCTTTTAAATTTTTTTTTTATTTAGATTATTCAATTTCCTTTTTAGATTGTTGGTCAAGGAGAGGGTGTGAAGACAGCAACTTAGCGCCGAGTGTCTGGTCCTCTTATAAAACACAAGCTTCTAACTAGACTCCCTCCAACTACTTAATTTTGAGGAAAGTCCAACTCGTCTCCATATTGACTCATGTCCTACGCTTCGGTTCCTTAAGCTTCAAAATAGAAAAAAAAGGATCCCCTTACCATAAGAGAGGCTTTCCCTCTTTGCGAATAGAAATATGGCTAGGTCAGAGCCAAAATCTTTCATGTCTTGCTCCTCTCTCTCTCTCTCTCTCTCTCTCTCTCTCTCTCTCTCTCTCTCTCTCTCTCTCTCTCTCTCTTTCTGTCGCTCTGTCTCTTCCTCCCTCTTTCTCACTTTCTCTCCCCCTATCTTTCCTCTCTCTCTCTCACCCTCCCCCCCCCCCCCCCCTCTCTCTCTCTCTCTCTCTCTCTCTCTCTCTCTCTCTCCCCCTCCCTCCTTTGTCTTCTATCGATACTTCATTGTCTATGTGTAGGACTCCACGGGAAACTAAACTAAGCGGCTGCGAGGACGTGACCACCTTGCTGTGGATGGGCTATATCGGGTTTATCCAATAAGCAGCTTAGCAGTTGAGCTCCACACCAGCCTTCTCCTAGGAATCTTATAACTATGGCTGTTATGGTTTATGGTGCGCAACGTCTGAACTCTTTAGTTAGATCGCACGGCCGCGCCAGGCATTGAACATTCGTTTATAGGTCAAGTGAGCAATATTTTAGTTTATTCGAGACAATAAGTTTGAAGGCCCTTTAAATGGTTCTTTATTTTAAAAAAAAAATATATATATATATATATATATATATAAATTATATATATATATATATCACGCGTTGATACGTGACAGAAAGGGATTGAGAGAAAGAGTGAGAAAGAGAGAGAGAGAGAGAGAGAGAGAGAGAGAGAGAGAGAGAGAGAGAGAGAGAGTATATATGACTTGCTTTGTACAAGGAAATAATCTTTTTAGCATTGTTTTGTACCAGTAAGAGCGATATATCATTACTTGTTTTGCACCAACAAGAGGGATATATCATTACTTGTTTTGTACCAATAAGAGGGATATAATATTATCATTCCTTTTTTTGTACCAATGAGAGCGATATATCATTACTTGTTTTTTACCAATAAGAGCGATATACCATTACTTGTTTTGTGCCAATAAGAGGGATATATCATTACTTGTTTTGTGCCAATAAGAGGGATATATCATTACTTGTTTTGTACCAATAAGAGCGATATATCATTACTTGTTTTGTGCCAATAAGAGGGATATATCATCACTTGTTTTGTACCAATAAGAGCGATATATCATTACTTGTTTTGTGCCAATAAGAGCTATATATCATTACTTGTTTTGTACCAGTAAGAGCGATATATCATTACTTGTTTTGCACCAACAAGAGGGATATATCATTACTTGTTTTGTACCAATAAGAGGGATATAATATTATCATTCCTTTTTTTGTACCAATGAGAGCGATATATCATTACTTGTTTTGTACCATTAAGAGCGATATAGCATTACTTGTTTTGTACCAATAAGAGCGATATACCATTACTTGTTTTGTACCATTAAGAGCGATATACCATTACTTGTTTTGTACCATTAAGAGCGATATACCATTACTTGTTTTGTACCATTAAGAGCGATATACCATTACTTGTTTTGTACCAATAAGAGGGATATATCATTACTTGTTTTGTACCAATAAGAGCTATATATCATTACTTGTTTTGTACCAATAAGAGCTATATATCATTACTTGTTTTGTACCAATAAGAGGGATATATCGTTACTTCTCCTCTCGCCACATGACTGTGGTCTTGTCGTGAGGACTCGATGTCACTAAAGCACTAAAGCTCTCCATGATCACCCAGGAACTTCGTAAGGATCAATGCCGTACTCCAGCTGGTTGTAAATCAAGGCGGCACTCGATGGTGGCGTCAATATGTCATCAAAGTAACCATCGTGTCAAACAGCCTGACCTACAGCAGAGCAAGCCAACAGTTTAAAAGCAAAATGACGAAGAATATCCTAGTTTTATCCACACTCACAAAAACATGATTTGTTTAGCGATAAGCAGAGCTTTATCTTTTTTTTTCCAATTATTTTTTTATTTTATTTTATTTTATTATTTTTTTTTTTTTTTTTGCATTCGTTGACTTTAGCTTCGGTTTTTCATTCTAATATTCTTGAAAGAAAAAAAAAATTCGTACATTATACATCTAGTAAAAGTGCATTTTTATGATTTAATACATGCGGATCTCGAATTAATTATGCACTTCGTAGTGATAAAGCAAAGCTGTCAGATTTCTAACTTTACGTACGGTACACCAAGGAGTTCGCGTTTGAAAAACAACTCCACTGGTGGGTCTTTCTTCTGCCTCTCCCCAAAACGTGATTGCTTACAAACCATAAACGAACTGCCTGTTTTGGGAGCTCCATTTATCGTCTTTTATCCAACACGGCTTATCAGTGGACGGTGAAAGGAAATGAGTTGGCTCTCCGCTCCACTGCTTTGGCCAACCCGAGCAGATAATTGCTGATTGCTGATCGATACACATGTAGTTTGTTGAATTCTGTCGAATCCGCGTCTCAATGATCTCTTTCATAGGGTCTTCAGGCAGATGATTTATTTTTTTCTCAATCGTTTATCCAGATATGATCCTGTGTCTAGAATTGCTAGTGGGTTAAATTTTATATGTAAGTTTGTTAAGTCCAAAATGTTCAAAAAAATTTGAACTTTAATTTCCGCCTGACAAAACTGGGATTCCATTTGAAACGTATGTTTTTCTCTCCGCGCTAGCTTTTCTTTTCTGTCCTTCCTGCTCACGCGTCTTTCTGTGTCGTTGTTTTGGCGTCCAATTGCTCTAAAACCTATCTTCTCGACTCTCCGTACCTGAAGTTGCACCCTCTACCCACTCAACCACCGATGCCATTACCCACGGCGACGAGAACAAGCGATTTTGATCGATTTTGGAGTGAATCTCGAGTTTTGGACTTTGCCCAACTTGTCAGCGTCAATAATATTGGCCTGCTTCGGACAGAGCATTCGAGCTATTTTTAGAAATTAAGTCAAGTTTGTCTACGTCGTTTTGCATGTGTGTAATATCTCACCAGATAGGAATAATAGACGAAACAATCCGAACCGGCAAGTTCTATCAGATCACAGGCGCAAAGCACGGGTCTCAGATACAATCTTTGTAGCCCTGAGTTTTGTGTGAAGCTGTGGTTTTCCCCGCTTCCTTCTCCTCACTATATCCACCCTCTGATTGTTTCAGGACCATCGTTATCGCCAACGATTTTGATACTACGCTACGTCGGGCGATAAAGCAATTCGAGATATCGCAAGACTGTAGAACTTTCTGCTCGAATATCGCTTATTAATTTTCTCAGAAATGGCGGGCATACAACGTGTCTCTGCAATTAGACATGGATACGTTAGCCTCACCTTTTTTTTTTTTTTTTGAACGCAAAAAGCAGGTTTATCAGTTTTGTTACGAAACGATCTTTGGTAATGTGAAATCTCAATCGGCCATGTTTTTTGTAGTTATTATGCAGACTTACTTTAAGCCCGTATTGATCTTAAAGAAAGGAAATCGACCAATTCTTTACTTTTTTAAATCTATGTTTAGATCCTTGTAAACGCTTATTAGAAATCTGTGAATTTTCGCATAAAGCGCATAAAAGTGTACTGCCTTGCGGGAAGTCTTAGCCGTGCAGTTATTGAAAGCTACATGATTATGAATGTTTTAAAAAAAAAAACTGCGAATTGGTTTGGGTTTTACAAAATTAGTTAGCTATTCCTACTCTCCAAATCGTAACATGAATATCATGTGAAAAGAGACCGAAATATGATTGGAATTTATTTTGCAGGCACTGAGGAAGATAACTTGGCCATTAGAATGAGAATTATGCAGTTGTCTTTTTCGGAGGAACACTGCAAGTTTGATGAGCGTTTGTAAAAAACTTTTTTGGAGAATACAGATGGTAATGCTTCGTTATTTGTTGCAGACAAATTTGACCCTGTTCCGAGCACAAAGCTAAGAAACTAAGAGAGGTAATAGTCACTCATTATCTTACTTCAACGATACTATGAGCCCCTTACCACCTTCTGAGAAACAGAGCCATAAATGAGGCTTTCTCTTGAAGAGAATGAGGAGCAAGGCTTGTTTGGAGGAAAAAGGGGGAGGGGGGGGGGGGGATGACAGAAGAAGAGGAAAGAGTGTCGAGTAAGTGGAACAAAGTTGATGAAGAAGGAGCCGGCCTGCAGGCTCTCTGCTGGTGACCACCAAGCCCCGTGGAATAATCGTATATTATATCAGTAGATTGCACGAACCTGCCACAGGGGCAATCAGAGATCACGGGAGAACACTAGCCTGATCACCTGCCACGAGAAAGGGGGGATTACTCCATTGATCTCCTGCTGTCTTAGGTCTCCTCCCTCTTCTCCTCCCTCCTACCCTCCGACAAATGACGCTGATGAATATTTTTTTTGTTTTGTGTGCGTACTCCAGCTGCGACGATGCATTTCTCTCTTGTTCAAGATTTGCCAAAATGCCTCGCGTTCAATATCCTTGATTAGTTCGTATTAGTGCGAGCTAGAGACGGGATACAACCTGTCAAGCTGTCCAATTTCATTTGGACTGTGCGGAAATTACGTGATTCTCAGAAATCCGCGCTTCGGCATACGAGTGTTGATTATTCTTGTTTTGGCCATTTTCACAAGGGCCTGTGGGTTTCATGTGCAGAGATTTAAGAAACAGTAACACTGGTAAATGTTTCACTGAATTGATAAAACAACAAGTAGTAAGAGTTTATTTTGTCAGCCTTAAGAACACTTAGTATGAATTTTTAACATCGCAGAGGAATTTTATTTTTTAACATATTTCAACACTCTATAACAGCCAAACCAACAGCCCGTCCGTTTTGGTTTGTATTGTCCTTAGCCTGACATTGATAAGAGTGTGCTCAGGAGCCATGTAATTCAATCGGACAGACTATCGGTAAAATTAATCCTCGTATGAACGCCTCCTCTATCACAAGCTTCAAAAGTTTGCCAGATAATACGTGTAAACTCTCAACGATTAGATCTGTAGGCAATTTAGCTATATTCTCTCGAAAGAGCGTTAAGTTGCGCGAATCAATTACAATGTGCGGCTGTAACTGATCATCAACGTCACGGACTGCCCGGCCACTTGTTCGGACATGCGCAAGTGGAGTATTTCCTGCGTCTTGAAAATCACGCATGTGCGTTGAACAGACATGGCTGATGCATCGAACAAGGATAAGTCTGAGCAGGAGGGGACGGAGAAGCACGAAACAAAGTATAACGATCCTTTGAGTGACGAGGAAGAGAAATTCTTGCTGAGTGACCAGTGGTTTCTGCCAAAACAGCTCGAAGAAGGAGAGGAGGAGCAAGAGGAGGAGGAGGGCGAGTATGGAGACAGAGGTGGTTGTAATACGGTGGAAGGATCGGCTGCCGGGAGTGGCGAATCGGCGGTTCGAAAGACGTCACGTGAGGAAGTCATCCAATCGATGCGCAGGATGACAATCCCGAAAGGATTCGTTCATCAGCGAGTGAAGCAAGCAAGTAGCATCACATTATTTATTTTAGTTTTAATTTGCTTTGTCCATTTGCTAACTTGTCAGCAGCGTTATATAATTATATAGCATCAGATGAAATTGAATTAATTTTGAAATAGGGTTCAAAAGATGACAAAACCTCATAACATTGATACTTTAATCCCACCTTTGTTCAAAGAAATATAAACGAGAAGGAAAGTAAAAATAAAAAAAAAATCAACAACTTAATTAATAAGCTGGAAAAAAAAAAAACAACTCTCAAGACCGTATCGCTTTGTGTTGTATTTTACTTATACATGAATTCTCAAACTCTAGGCGGAAAACTCGATGTACATCAGTAAATATCGCCCGTAAATATCTTTCAGATCACAGTGCAGTTTCTTATTTTTTCCATAGCGATTGTCATCAAACCAAGCCCATAACAGTCTATCAGAGAGATGTTTGAAATACCGTAAGTTTGAGGCACTGTTTGGGTCGATACCTGGAGTGTACAGATCACCGTTTAATAGCAAACGCGAACGTGTCAGGTTATTTTCGGTTTTCGTTATTAAATGCGGTAATGAACTTTCTTAAAAAAACACACACACAAAAAAAAAAAAATAAAAAAAATAAAATTAAGTTTGGCATGGATTAGATTGAAGAATTTCCTTCCAACGCTTTATCGTTCCAAGCTGCAAGACGATACACCGCTTATCTAGCCCTTACTTATAGCATTTCTTATCTGCTACTTCCACCATACAGATATCCAATATTTCTTCCTTTAGAAGAAACCCAAAATCAGAAATGGACTCCCTGTAGCCCCCCCGTCCCAGGACCCAACACACAAGCACTAAAAAAGGACATAAGTTTGCGACCAAAAATCAATCCCAACTTTCTTATCTGTATCCGATCCACTTGGAAAGCTGAACAAACTCGTCTGAATATGGCGCCGGTCCTCAGTTGCCCTCAAGACGTATATCTCAAGAGACGACCCGTTAGGTAACGGACCCCAGATAAGGCAGCCGTGTATGATACACCGATGACAATCAGTGGTGAACAGCGATTGGCGGTCACCTAGACAATAGTTGGCCGTCTTGTGTCACACCGTTGTGTGAACCTTGAGAGGCGCGAATTTGCTCCGATTAGCACGTCCAGCAGTTCCGATTTTTATTGCATTTGCGGTTAAAAAGTGGTTCGATCTCGCAACCCCAACCCACCCCCCCACCCCCCTACCCCCACACTCCTGACCCACTTCATTGATAATCCTTTAAATAGTGAGGGTTTAGAGCGTTAATAATGTCACATTGGTCTTAACCCTTTTATCAAGCGAAGAGAATAGAAAGTGTTCTCCCTGAGATACAGTAAATATTATTTGAAAACAAATGAAAACTTGTTCAATATTGAGTTTTTTTTTGGCACCGCAATTTGTCAATCTCTTCGTTTTTGTCATGTCGCGTGCGTATATATATATATATATACTGATATAAGAAATAAAACGGCTTTTAGGTTGAGCATTTGGGATTACATAAAAGATGTTTGAAAAAAAAAATTAAATGATCCTGACAAAAAGAACTGGTGTGCATGCTGCAACAATAAAAGCTGAACTTGTATTCACATCTAGTTGTTATACTTTTTTTTTCCCATATAGATGATGTTTTGATACATCCTGTAATGTTGAGACATGTATCCTTTATAAGCTTGCATTGTCACTCTTTTATAAGTTACAATATCACTGTTGTTTGAAAAACAGCTGTCAAATGAAAAAAAAATTCAATGTTCCTTTAAACACCACCACCACCACCAACAACAACAACAACAAAACAAAAAAACAAAACAAAAACCAAAACAGTAATATAAATTTTAACAACAGAAGGCTGTGACCAGTGAGAGCTGAACAAGACCCAGGCCAGTACCAGTACCAGATGAATGGTGCCGATCCACACTCAGTCGCTGGTCATGTTGGTAGCCGTACTAACTTGCGGCCGTAAGTCCCACATAATCACAGGGAATACCCGGTCACGACGGATGCCCGCGTCCTAAAATCAATGGTCGAAAAATGGAGACAAGTTTGCCGCCACTAATTAGGTCAAACGGCTTTCTCTTACGTCAACTTCACCTTAGATTCTCCTCTTGTGGTGTGGACGTAGCTTAGGTGGTAGTCCGCCACGGTGGTTCTTCATTGTTTGCGCATGCGATTTGGGCCTCTTTCTTTCTCGCGGCTGCTTCGTTTCAATACTTTAACCACGTTGAAC
This sequence comes from Elysia crispata, assembly GCA_033675545.1. Taxonomy (NCBI): domain Eukaryota; kingdom Metazoa; phylum Mollusca; class Gastropoda; family Plakobranchidae; genus Elysia; species Elysia crispata. Next base: position 374,705 of record JAWDGP010003691.1, on the reverse strand, counting down.
ATCGATGGTGTATATTATGTATATCTCGATCTGTATAACCCTTCTCTTTCCCTTATTCCCCCCCCCCCCCTCCCTCCATCCATCTGATCGGTTATCTGTTCAATATACCCCTTTCCTTTCTTTTCGCTTTAAGAAAGACGTCGGTGATGACCGACCACGTTGCTGTCACAGCGAGTCGGATACCTGTAGCGAGTTCTATCAGTAATACCAGAGAGTGTAGGATATGCTTACACATGACATTTGACAGAGCAATGCAAGGGGAAAAACCAACAAAAACTACTATGACTTTTATATAATGGCAACACTGCGTTCATGCATAGAACCAATACGGGAAATCCCCTAAATCCGGACTTCTTTATTTACAAAAGGTCCTATTTATCGTTTATTAGAAAGCGTTTAACTCCTACATAAAGCGCTCCATGCGATGCGTTAAAATCATAGATACCTATTTATTCTACCCTACGAAAGCTTAAAAGGAGCTATAAATAGATTTGGAATTCACAAAATTAGCTATCAAAATCGATATACATGTAGGCTATGCCTATCTGTTAAATGTGTGTGTGTGTGTGTGTTTGTGTTTGATTTTTTTTTTTTCAAATCAGATTTAAAATTTACACCCCGCTGGTGGTCTTAGTTTTTCATGACTTGACAGGTTCCACGCGCTCAGTAAGGATTCAGTTTAACGCGACTCTCTAAGTCTAACATGCTCAGTAAGCGTAAACGGAGCTATAACGCCATGCCTAGTTATCCTGACAAGCACTTTCCAAAATCAAAGGTTTTGCCAATTGTCAACGAAGGCAAAGGTAACAAGGAAATCGAGATTCGCATTGCACAAGCCAAATCAATGTTCATCAAATTAATTGACATTTTTATGTCAAGAGACATTTCACTAGATCTCAGACTTAGAGACATCAACCTCTATGAATATTCAGTACACCTCTTCGGCGACGAAACAACCAAGAAACTTGAAGTGAATATTCGAACGCTTGGCAAGAGATAACTGCAAAGAGATGATGACAAATGAGGAAGTTTTGTTAAGCCATTTATCTCATTGCCGTCCCTTTCCACGTTTATTCCTCATGCCTTTTCCTGGTCTCTTTCGCTTCCACTGTTTTGTTTAGATGAATGAAACGAACTTGCATTTTCTCAGTCTGTTTCTCTCTCTCTCTCTCTCTCTCTCTCTCTCTCTCTCTCTCTCTCTCTCTCTCTCTCTCTCTCTCTCTCTCTCTCTCTCTCTCTTTTCCGATCGATCCAGTTCATTAAAAGGATGGAAATATTATTTATTGTCTTTTTATTACTATTCCCCCTCTTCTTCTTCATTCATTGTCATCAGTTGGAGCATTCGCTCAAGTCGGACTCTGGCCTGGACACGACGGGGGGCGGCGGAGACAGCATGAGCACCAAGACCCTCATGCAGCAGAACATTGAGCTGCGCCGGAAGTTGGAGGAGGAGCATGCAGGCTACAAGCGGAAGTTGCAGGCTTACCAGGACGGCCAGCACAGGCAGGCGCAGCTCGTGCAGAAGCTGCAAGCTAAGGTAGAGACATGTGTGCGTGTGTGGATAGTTAATGGGAGATAACCCGCTTGGCGGCCGAGAAGGGGAGAAAACCCGCTTGACGGTATAGAAGGAAGGGGAAGAGGGGGGGGTCACCCGCTTGGTGGGATAGGAGGGGAGATAACCAACTTCCCGGGAGAGGAGGGGAGTAACCCTCTTGGTGGGATAGGAGGGGAGATAAGCCGCTTGGCGGGATAGAAGGGGAGATAACCCGCTTGGTGGAATAGGAGAGGGGATAACTCGCTTGACGGGATAGAAGGGGAGATAACCCTCTTCGCGGGATAGAAAGAGGGGGGGGGGGGGGGTAACCCGCTTGGCGGGATAGAAGAGGGAGGTAACTCGCTTGGCGGGATAGAAGAGGGAGGTAACCCGCTCGGCGGGATGGCAGGATGGAAGGAGAGATAACCCGCTTAAAGGTAGACCAGAAAATCTAGAAAACTTTCTAAAGTTGAACGAAGAAAATCGGCAAAGGGGAGAGAGAATGAGATAAAGATAGAATGATATTCTAATCTAGACACTGCTACATGTAAGAAATTTCACACCAACGAGTGACTAAATTATCTCTGGGTTTTGAAGCTATTATATGTAGAGAACTGAATGATAAAATTAATCAGTAAATGTATAGAAACGTTGAAATGTCACTGATCATAATTTTCTTTATCATGTTATTATTTTGCTTCTATCGTTGTATTATAATCATCATCATCAACATCATTGCCATGATGTTCGTCTGGCCTAAAACAGCAAACTGACCATCACAGGAAATCTATCCATTTTTTCTTCTCTTTTCATTAAACTTTACATATTTTCCCTTCGTTTATTGTCACCATAGTACGTTTGATATGACAGCAGCTTCAACTACAACAAGCAGACTGTTTGCCTCTTCTTTTTAAAAATTTTATCCCTTAGTTCGACTTGCCTTTTCACTCTTTCACGCCTCCAGCTACTGCAGTACCCCTCCTCCCCCCCAAAAAAAAAAAAAAAAAAAAATCCACACACACAAATTTTTTTTCTACTCGTTTGAGGCTGGGCTTTTAAACAGCAACCATGCAAATGAACATAGTGTCTTAACTCTTGCCTCTTTTTTTCGGCCTTGAACGTTTCCATGCCTGCATCTCTTGCAGTACCCCCCGCTCCCCCCAAAACCACGCACACTTTTTTGCTCGCTTTACAACTATACAAATGAACATGGTGTCTCACCTTGCTGTCTGAACTCTGTGTCCGTGTTTCACCCTTGTTGAACATTTGCCACGCCTCCAGCTCCTGCAGCACCACCCATCCACACAACACACACAAACTTTTTTTTCTGCCCCTTTGAGACTGGGCTTATTAAGCAGCTACTATAGGAATGAACACTTTGCTGTCTCAACTCTGTGTCCGTGTTTCACCCCTTGTTGAACGTTTGCCACGCCTCCAGCTCTTGCAGTACAAGAAGCGCTGCCAGGAGCTCGAGGACTCCATGCACAGCAAGGACCTGGAAATCACGCGGGTCTATAACAGCAAGGTAACCGGGCCAGGCTATCGCTGGCCACAAGGTCTGCATGCTGCACGCTCTAACATCTCGGAGTCGTGTCTCCTTGTCTGGGCTGTTCGGTTATATATGATTATATAGTAGCCATTCCTTTTTTCTCTATGGCTTGTGCAACTTTTCTTTTTGTTTATTTCAGGGTTTTTTTTTTCGTGGGGAGTTTCCTTATTGAGTTCCTATATATATATATATATATATATATATATATATATATATATATATATATATATATATATATATATATATATATATATATATATATATCCACTAACTTTTTTCTGTTTCTGTCATTATCATCATCATCATCATCGTCGTCATCATCATCATCATCATCATCATCATCGTTATTATTATTATTATTATTATTATTATTATTATTATTATTATTATTATTATTATTATTATTATTATTATTATTATTATTATTGTTATTATCCTTGAATTCTCTTTGTATTCTTTCATAACCAATAATACTGATTTTTTTGTCCTCTGCATGCAGCTTTCATTTACCACTATACGCTCTTAAACACTGGCAAATTACTCCTCTGTCTTTATTCCCCATTGTGTACACAGACAACTCAATTGTTGCATTTCCCTTCTTTTCTCAAGAGCTTCGCTGTTTTTTTTGTTGTTTTTTTTTGTCTTATATTCAATGTTGTAACTTATCCTTGTGTTCCAGTATATCAAGTTCTCCCATTTTAATCATCACTTCCTAGCTCACCCATGGATATATCCATATATCATACACTAACATGTACTTGACATCCATGACGCTCCAATGCAACATCTATACTATGAGAATAGAAGGGCTTTGCCGTTTCCATCATCAGTCCCTTACCTGGGTACTGGAGCCTTTCTAATTCTAACATATGGGTTTTTTTTTTGTTTTTTTTTTAAGCTTTATGGCTTTCAGTTTAAATCTTTTCAGCCTACTAATTTTTCTTCTATAACTTTTCTGACCGTGCCTGCCTGTGTAGGTCTCACAGTATAAGAAAAAGTGCGAAGACCTCGAGCACCACACATTCGTGAAGTCCTCTGTTTCGGTGAGGGGGTTTTCCCGGCATTGCTAGCAGCACTAACTCTTTATTGTGTAGAACTGACAAATTCGATTTCGAGCACATCAGGGTTGAAGATGCTTTGTTAAATATAAAAAAAAAGTGCACTCCCAAATAACACAGCTAATATTCTTGTCTGAATTGTTTCCTTGGATTAGTAATGTAATATTTAATTCTTTGATCTTTGTTGTCTGCATTTTTTTTTCTTTCTATCTCTCAATCCCTTGTGTCTACCTGTCTGTCTGTCTCTCCCTCTCTCTCTCTCTCTCTCTCTCTCTCTCTCTCTCTCTCTCTCTCTTTCTCTCTCTCTCTCTGCTTATCTCTCTCTCTGTCTGTCTGTCTGTCTCTCTCTGTCTGCCTGCCTGTCTGTCTGTCTGTCTGTCTCTGTGTGTGTGTGTGTGTCTCTCTCTCTCTCTCTCTCTCTCTCTCTCTCTCTCTCTCTCTCTCTCTCTCCCCTTTTTTTCAGTCTGTCTGTCTCGATTTCCTCCCTCTCTGTCTTTCCCAGATCTTCCACTTTTGATAAGGAAGCTGCAAGATTATTTTGACAGCTTTAAACATGGTTTATTCTCAGTATCTCATTTTAAATGAAACTTCTATGTTCATTAAAGGCTGTTAGAAATTATGTAACTACAAACATAAACCTTTGCAATTATTAGGAAATAATGAATTTTATAATCACGTTTAACCATTTTGTGAAACGGTGGTGCTCTTTTGATGCTTAGAATATTTTTTTTCCAAAGTATATTTCATTAATATTTCAAGCATTTTGAATTTCTCAATTTCAATTTAGTGCAGTAAAGATATTTTTAATTTGACAGCCAAGGCTTCCTTTTTTTCCACCTTTATTTTTTTGATATATGTAGTCATTCTAAAGACAAGATTAATAAAGCTTTTGAAATGAGATAGTAGGTGATTTTCTTCCCTCAGTAAAATGAAAAAAAAAAAAGAGTAGTTTTAGATATGTTTTTGTATCCTTTTGTCAAACATAAGTACCAGCTTTAGTAAAATCCCTAGTACTAGTGTGTTTTTTTTTCACCTACTTACCTGACATTATAAGTGATTGCTTCACTCTTTTTACATGTTTTCTTACAAGCAAGTTTGTGCTAAAGTAAGCTTTTCACGTTTTAAATGCATTAATGTCATTGTTATTTATTGCTCATTTTTTAGGTACATTTTTCATTTTTAAATATTCATGTACCGTGATTGATGGCTATGATTATTGGAAAACTGGAAATATATTGTGGTTAAACATAATGTTGCTTACTTCCTTGTTTTCAATTTTCTTTTCTGTTTAAAAAACATCAAATTAGTTCAAGAGAGAGCTTTATCCAAGAACTGACAATGTCAAAATAATGATTCATGTCACATACCACTTCTCCAAACTACATCATTTGCATTTTCCTATAGTTCAAAGAATAAAATGTAATAGCACAATCTAAGCAGCAAATAAATTAAATATTGCAATTTTGCAATCAAAATTCATTAATTGTAAAATCTTAAAGCAGTATGATTTTCCCGCCTTTTTGTGATATTTGGTATTTCCTGTTGTTTGTGTCTCCCAGACGTCTGCTGAGAACAAGTACAGGAATGTGGAATCTGAGGCCATTATGGATCTTGAGTCTGCGCTCGTCCAATTGGAGGAGGAAAGACAGAAGTAAGTCTCTTCACATTTTCGTGTACAGAAAACTAGACATACATGCTTCGTCACTCTTCTCTTTAGTGGTCTACACTTTTAGTAGGACAACTGCTCTTGTGGAAGTTACTCATCGTCGTCTCACAAGACTGTAACCCTTTCGTGACCAAGATATTTTCATTCCCCATGGTGAGGCTTATTCTGGTTTGAAGAGTGGTATGATTCGAACGTTTTCAACATCGCTGAATTCAGTTGTGAAATTGGATTTTAAATTGCTTTGCATTCAATACTTCTTTTTCGCAGTATAAATAAGGATGTGCGTTGTACTTCTACGTGTCATGGGGAACTATGTAATCGGTGGATTTGAGGATGTGCAATGTACGTGGGCTAAGCATCTTGTCACGAAGTGGTTAAGGCAAAGCCTCATAACAGTAGAACCCATGCATTTGTAAAATACCATTATCATACAGAAACACTTACAAAAATGAACTATTAAGGAAGTTTTTTTTTAAATCACAGGGCACAATATGTTGAGCTAAACCTGGGTGTCATATTGTCCACAGTAAGAGAATACATGCAGTGTGTAGGAGAGGGTAAAGCTTTGACCTCAGATGTTTAATCCAAGATACTTATTAGGCCTTCTTCTCTATGTTGCAATTCTCGCAATTTTCTACATTTCTGCTTGATTTTTGATGTTTTCATTTGAACCCATGGCCTTTGATTGACATCTTATTTTTTCGGCTTTCATTCTTTTGTTCTTTCCTCCCTTTTCTCAGGTGCAACGGCTTAGAGCATGTGAACACCATGCTGAGAGATCAGTTGGACCAAGCTACGGCAACCAACCAGCAGCTGACGGCTGACATCCACCGCCTCACCCAGGACTGGCAGGCTGCACGGGAGGTGCTAGAGGCACGGGAGGCTGACTGGCGCGAGGAAGAGAAGGTAGGCAGGGCTAGACGTGTGTCTGATCGCAGATTACAGCCATGCAATCTTTGATATGTGAGATTAGTCTCCTTTAAGCTGAACTGTCTAATTGAGGCTTGTTTTTTTTTCTTTGGACATGCCAAAAACCAGTACTAGCAATAATATTGCTTCTGATGCAAATGTTTTTGAATACCATCAGATCCTGTTTTCTTTCCATCACTACCATCACTACCACATTTTTTTCTGATACTATTTTTCTTTCTCCACTTCACCTTTCATAATGTCTATTGCGTGAAAGTAATTTATATAGCAATGAATACGCAGAAAACCTATTTATTTTATTTTTTTACAAAGGTCTTTTTTATGAAAATTTTTTATTTTTTTGAACGGAGGAATCAGTTCAGATTATTTGGTGCGGTGGTTTTTACACTGATAACATTGACTCATATTTAAGGGCTTCAAAACCACAGTAGGTAAAAAGAGATTTAAATATTGTAGGAGCCAGATATCCTTACTGTATTATACTGTGGTACTCGCAATGATGGCTTCCTTTATCTGTTCTCTCTCCCAGTCATTCAACGACTATTGCAACTCTGAACACTCGCGTCTGCTCAGTCTCTGGCGTGCTGTCGTGTCCTTCCGCCGACAGTTCAGTGAGATGAAGGTGGCCACCGAGCGTGACCTCGCTGGGGTCAAAGTAGAGGTGCAGAAGGCATCCAGGTCTATGCACTCGGCTTGCCTCAATCTCAGCTCGCAAATAGGCAGGGACGACACTCAAACACAGGTTTGTAAACAACAAAGATGCCATGGATGGGAAAGAAAAAACAAAAAAAAAAATCATAAAAAGAAAAAAAAAGATGAGAAAGAGTGGTACTAGAAAAAAAAGCTGTATATTTCTTTCTATTGGAGCAGTGGGAGAGAAATCTAAACCCAACAAGAATTTTTTTTGTTTTCTGGAAAAAATGTAACTAATTTTCAGGAAGATTGTTGTGGCAGATGAAATCCATTATAATGTCTAGCAAATCTCAAACTTCACTCCTGTTGGCCTATAAAACTATCTGAAAGAATCTATGATATGAATAAACTATATACTTTGGCAGGTAATAATTGCTTTATCCCCATACTCAACACATTTTTGCTCTTAATGTAGGGTTTGAGACTTAAAGAACCTGAAAAAGGGTAGACAATCAAACAAAACATATGTGTTTAGATACGCTGATGGACCCATGATTAAGAGTTACGTAGATATAAAAATAATGTTTTGGAAGGGGAGGGTGGTCTGGGGAAGAGAGTTGGATATGAATACGTTTCAAAATATTTTGTTATTGGTTGATTAGCTGATTGTATCTTTCCACCACAACTCTGCCTGAAATAGACTTATAAATTTTGTACACTAAAAATGCCAGAAAACTTTGAAGTGAATAGTTCATATCACATACATCAATAAATTCCTTTTTTTTTGTCTTTTTGTTCAGGTTGCCATCGAGAGGGAACGTGGAGAGAAGAACTCCTTGGAGGCCCAGCTTAGAGAGAAATCCAGAGAAATAAGTGATCTTTCGGACAAGTTAGTATAGTCATCTACAGTTTTTTTTTTTATCTCAAGATAATGAAATTGGTTTTGGTGTCACATGAAAAAAACAAACACAAAAAACTTTTGTCTAGGTATCTATAATTTGTTCCCCTTTCATGTGTATCTGTCTGTATTGTTATAACTTAGCCAAAGACCAACATGATATGTGAATCATTTATCCTTATAATCTAACTGCTGTCAAAGTGTGAAATTTTTTTTTTACCTTTTTGTCAATCTATCTATGTCTGTCTGTCACTCTCTATCTAATGCTTTACCTATCAACTTAAAGAGAAGACAGACCTGGGCATCTATTAATCAACCTGTCAGTTATATTCTCCTCAAGATTGCCTTATAAAGTTCTTGTTGTGTAAATCTTTACAGTATAAAAGAATTAAAGAGAGAAATTCACCCTTGAATTATTTCGGCCAGTAAACATCTAAATATGTCATTTCAATCACATTAAATGCATATAGTGTTCCATCAGTTTGCCAATAAATAAGGCAGGCACATGTGTCCCATCATAAGGCCAAGCCTTTGAATCTCTGAGGAAGAAAGAAATGACATTTAAAATAAAAAATGGGCAACCGTAATGAGAGAGAAATGACAAAACACTTAAAATTTTGCTTCTCCTTTTAGAATAAGTGAACTGACCATGGTGAATGTTCGGATGAAGGCCACTCTGGAAGAGAAAGAGCGTGCAATGGTTGCTCTACAGAAGGCTGCTCAGCCTGAGAAAGAAGTTCAAGAGACCGACACTGCTCGCCAGGTAAAACAAACTTTCCTTTCGTACTTTGTTATAAATCTGTTCCTTGGGTCTTCTGCTTAGTGTTATTTTACAAAGCTAATATTTACAGCGTCAGCGCCCCAACTTTGTAAACCTTGTGTGTTGAAGTCTGAGAACTCATATGTAGTACACAGTATTACCTACAAAAAAGATGGTTATTTGCAGATTCGTGAATTTTATTTCCAAAGATGAATGCAACCATAATTTGGAATCAGTCATGCTATTAGAAACTTACAAATGTGTTCAATCCTCTACACCAACCAATGCCTTTGGGTTCTACCAGTTATTACCCTTTTTCCTTACAATTTTGGAGGGAAAAATTCATTATTCAGAATGACGTTATTTTTTTGGTGTAACTCTTAAAGTTATTTTGATCTTCAGTAATTTCATAGATTTACTACAAACAAATACTTGAAGTGTAAATAGTAAATTTAAGCTTTTACTTTACTTATCCTATTTATTTTTGATTAAAATGCTGATCCCAACAATTTTGTATTGGATGTGACTGCACATACTTTGTAATTGGGAATTGTATTTTCTGTCCATATTAGAGGCTGGAAAGTTTGTTATCACTGACTCACCTTATTTGTCCAACCCCTTTAGGTACGTGAGGAGACCGAGGCTCTGCACTCTGCCCTGCGTAACATTGCAGAGGCTGTGATCAATGACGCTGATCAGGCCACCATTGAGGAAGGAGAGGAAGGTGAAGCTGTGGCCCCTCGCAGGTCGATGTCACCATCTTATCGTGGTCCGTCTATCTCTCCCACAAGGTCAAGGTCACCATATGCTCGACTCAGGTCTCCAAACAGATCTCCTTCTCCCCATGCACGCTCCAGGTATGTAAGACAATCATAGCATATGTTTTCCTTTGTTCCTGATCCTCCTCCAATTCCTCTCCTTTTTCTTCCTCTTCCCCTCCTCCTTCTCCTACTTCTTCTTCTTCTTTTTTTTTTGTCTTCTCCTCCTCCTCCTCCTTTTCCTTTTTTTCATTACCCCTTTTTCTTTTTGTTCCTCTTTTTTTATATCTCATGTGAACATTCCAGCTTTCCCATCGAAAATGACACAATCACAGATTGAAGCTTCCAAAGTGCCAGCTATGGAGTGCTTTCATAATAAACTGTTGTCTCAGTGTAGGTATAATTTGGAGGTTGAGGGTAGATAAGCCTTTACAAAGTAAGAAAAGTGGTACACCTTATATTCAATTTATGATAATAACTTGACTTATTCAAACCCTGCTTACTTCAGGAGAGGCGACTCACCATACTCTCAACCATGATCCAGTTGATGAGTGGAGTGCAATATGCCTTTCACACAGTATCCACAAAACCTATGGTTGGAGATCCAAGCTCTCTCATTTTAACAATAAATCAGTCTTTCTGCTGCAGTTACACAGAGAGTCTTAGAATGCTCTGATCTCATGATATTATGGTTCTACAGTTTGATATATTTGCTTTTTATCCCATTTCCTGGAAAGTTATATGATAATCCATCACAAAACCTATTACCTTTCACAACTGTAAAGGAGCATTACAGTTGAAAACTCTTGATTTCAGTAGAAGGACGAAGTTTTCTTGTATTTTGCTTGCTATAGAATTCAATATTGTTTTCTTTATTCTTTAAATTGCCCAAATCAGATCTCCTGCTTTCGCGGATGCAACTTTTTCTGCTGTCCAGGCTGCCCTCAACAAACGCCAACTACAGGTTGGTTGTTTTGAATAAGCTTTACCTAGATTTTATATGCTTGTCTTGAAACTAGAGTGATGATTCCAGTGTCAGAATAAATTGTTTCTTTTTTTTTTTTCGTAGAGGGAAAATTGGATAAGCTGGTAAGCATATATCTTTTACAAATATAACATATTGTGCATAAATTAGACAACTTCAAGATTAATTTTCATAAGTGTGGACAACGTGAGTATTACAAGAATCTCAAGCTGATATCATCTTTAGTACGCACCAACCCTATATTGACTGTTTTTTTTTAATGCTTCTTTTATGTCAATAGATTTCAAAAGCTCTAGGCTCTGCAGCAAATTAGGACAAATTCCAAATTGAGGAGAGAGAAATGATTTTGATTTTATACTCAAAGGAAATATTGCTCTTAGATATTAAGTCTCATACCTTCAAGTTAAAGCTGATAATGTCAATTTCAGCATGAGGCACAAGTCTTCAAACTTTGTTGATGAAAGAAATTTACATTCATGGAAGATTGAATTCTTTTCAGGTTTCTGACCTGCGTGCAAAGTTGACAGCCAGCCGGGACTCGGGTGTGTCTTTGAAGAAGGCAATGGAAGATGGAAATAATGAGAAAAAACGTTTGGAACTTGTCATCATGAATCTTAAAGAAGATCTGGAAACAGCGTATGTTTGGCCAGGGAGGAAACTGAAAAAAAGAGAGGAAGATGTATAGAAGAGAGGAATGGTGATGTTGAAAGAGAGAGAGAGAGAGAGAGAGAGAGAGAGAGAGAGAGAGAGAGAGAGAGAGAGAGAGAGAGAGAGAGAGAGAGAGAGAGAGAGAGAGAGAGAGAGAGAGAGAGAGAGAGAGAGAGAGAGAGAGATAGATAGAGATAGAGAGAGGGGAGGGGGGAGGAGAGGGATTGATGGACATACGGACGGAGTCAGAGACAGACAGGCAGACAGACAGACAGGCAGAAACAGAGAGGAGAGAGATGGTTTATCAAGAGCTTGTTAGTGTAAAAAAAGTAAAATAAAATGATATTACATTTACAGCTGCTCTAATTTAGCATCTTAAATATTGAAGCTGTTATCTGTCTCTTACCACTTTATCCAGACGTCGGGAGAAGGACGACTCATCACGTGATCGTGAGCGCATCAAGAATGCATTGAACGTCACAGGTTCGGAGAAATCTCAGCTTGAGCGTGTCCGCCATGAGTTGAATGCTCAGATAGAAGCAATGCGTGAGGAGAATGAGCGACTCAAAGCATGCAACGGTGACTTGCAGCGGGTGCGGGACAACCTGGAGGATGAGAAAGAGGATATCACCAAGGACAAAGATCGTCAGGTCAAAGAGAATGAGAGATGGTGAGTCAAAGGCCCAGGAGAGATTGATCTTCAGTTTTGATTCTAATCTAAATTTATCAATAACTTGCCATTTTACTGTCACCATCATCTTAAGTATTGCAATATTTGACCTCATTGTTTCTCTTCTACTCTTCCTCCTCCACTTTCTTTCTTTATCCTTCTGTTTTACATTTTTCTTTGACCAATTTTTTTTTTTTTCGCCTGCCTTTTTGTTAATCATAGGTGGTTAGTTTTTTTCTATCATTTTTTTTTGACTTGTTGCCTCTTTTATTTCCAAAGCTAAAACTCTTGTTATTCCTATTTACAAGAAACTCTGTACTGTTACTTATGTGCAGGTTTTATTTTAGGCCAGATCATGAAATATTAGAACACCGCTTTAGTTAAAACCTTAATAAACATTATTATTAGTTTTCAAAACGATCTGTGTAGAAGTGTGTGCTTTTTATCACCTTCATGAAATTAATTGGGTCTATACATAGACCATATAGTCATATCATTGCCCCTCATTTCTATTTCCACATTTCTATTTCTAAAGGTAATTGATACATGTTTAACATCAAAGATTTTTATTATTGTTACTATCCAGCGACATTTGGGCTTTTGCCCTTCTTTGCTATGCAATTTAGAGGTAATTGCTGGTTTTTTTTCAGAGAGAAGTGATTAACACTGTTTCATTTCTCCTTTTCTTTTCCTTGTTATATTTCTAATTACTCTGTATAAAGACTATCATCTCGTCGTTGCTCTCTTGCAGCCAAAGGGTCATTGAGCAGCTGGAGGTGAAGATCTCCACGCTGCGGGAAGATCTGGTCGCCACGAAGGAAGCTCTAAACAAGGCTTTGCTAGACAAGGAGGTGCTTGATGGCCAGAACAAGGAAGTTGGTCAGTATACTGTTGTATATCATCATGTCTCTTTGAGTCTTGATTTATATTTTTTCTGTTCCATTTCCAAAAGGATCAGGGAGGCTAAAACTAGAGATTTAGTTACCTCTGAGAAACTTGGTGCTCCAGAACCTTAGGCTGGTTTCGGTCAATATACTGTGTATTGCACTCTTTAGGATAAATAATCATGCTTGTAAATGTATAATATTGTACTTGGAAATGTGTCAGAATGTACGTATAAATAAAATGTCTAGAGCTAGTGGAAATGTATGAGATCTGAAAAGTTTTATTTTTTATCTGACCACAGAGTGTACACCTGCAGTTGTGGTGACTCCTTGCTTTTTGAAATTCTTATAGAAAGAACAAAAAAATTTTCCAGGAAAAATATCACTTTTTAAAAGTTTTAATGCACGTGAAACAAAGAAGCCATTAATGATTGTCCTCATTTGATTTTATAACATTTTGGTTTAAGAAGCTTTTTTATTCTCAAGATAAATTGTTCTGATCTTTTGTATATCAGATAAAATGTAGCGCATCATTGTTTTCATGATTTGATTTTGACTTGTTATTTTCTGCTTCTTTATAATGCTTCAATGATAACTCCTTTCTAAGAATGCTGAGTTTTGATCTTTGTCCAAGTCTGTTTATAGATCTTCAAAACGATCATTCACATGAACATTGAAATATATGCGCAGCTATGATTTCTCACAAGGCAATTTGCCTTTAGGTCCGGTTTTGTGGAAATTCATTGCTTTCAAATAAGATTCTAAAGGGATCTTTAAGTAGATTTGGAAAATATTACAATATATGAAAATTGTTTTAAGTAAAATTGTGCTTGCAGGTGATGCCCTGTCCAAGTCTGAGCTCCAAAAGGCAGAGATTGAGGTTGAGATCAACCAGCTGAAGACAGAGGAGGCAGCCCTCAAGGATGCTCTGCTCAAGATGCAGGCACTGAACGAAGGCCTTGGCCAGGATAAGATTGAGCTCAACCGCATCATTCTGCAGGTGGGGGATTAAAAGTTGTCAGGTCTTTGGCTCAGCAACGTTCTTTTAGTTCATGTTTGCTAAGCAATATGCTGTTAGGGGATGAAAAGTTTTCAGGTCTTTGGCTCAGCAACGTTCTTTTGTATATGAAGTTTGTTAAGCAATATGCAGGTGGGGGATTAAAAGTTGTCAGGTCTTTGGCTCAGCAACGTTCTTTTAGTTCATGAAGTTTGCTAAGCAATATGCAGGGGGGGGATGAAAAGTTATCAGGTCTTTGGCACAGCAACATTCTTTTACAATGCTGTTGTTTTCTCTTTTGTGTTTCGTGCATGAGGTTTGTTAGTCAATATGCAGGTTGGGGATGAAAAGTTGTCAGCTCTTTGACACAGCAACGTTTTTTTACAATGCTGTTGTTTTCTCTTTTGTGTCTCATGCGTGAGGTTTGCTAATCACTATGCAGGTGGAGGATGAAAAGTTGTCAGGCCTTTGGCACAGCAACATTCTTTTACAATGCAGTCTTATCTTTTTTTTTTTTTCAAACATTACTTCTTTAATTTTTTTTTTCTTTTGTGTCTCTTGTATGTAGTCTACTCATGGCAAAGGTATGGATGCCTACATGCCTTTGTGACTTTTCTAAGTTATGGTAGATAGGTTTACTCACACTGGATTTATCAAAAGATTGATACCAGACACTGACCACTCACTGTTGTGTGTAGGATGCTTTCTTGATAACCTTGGTATTCGACATCGCAGTTTACAGAAGTAAACCCAACAGAAATGTAGCTGAAAATGGATAGGATATAATTGAATTGAACTACAGCAGTAGGGCTGAGGGTAGTGCAGCTAATTTATGTAACATACTTAATATCTTTATGCACTTGTTTAGTACATAACCAGCATTGTCTTTGGTTATAGGTATAGGAGAGGGTTAGAGGATTGTGTTATCTATAGCTTGTGGAGATGTCTTTCCTGTGCAAACATCACATTTTAACATTCTCGCAAATTTGTCCTCAGCTGGAGGCAGAGAAAGCTGCTCTTTCTGGGGAGAAGTCTGCCTTGGAGCAGGAGAAGTCTGGCATCAGAGAAGAGCTTGTTCGGGTTGAGCAAGAAAAAATGGATTTGGATACAGAGAAACATGGTGAGGGGAGGGAGAGAGAGAGAGAGAGAGAGAGAGAGAGAGAGAGAGAGAGAGAGAGAGAGAGAGAGAGAGAGAGAGAGAGGGAGGGAGGGAGGGAGGGAGGGAGGGAGGGAGGGAGAGAGAGAGAGAGAGAGAGAGAGAGAGAGAGAGAGAGAGAGAGAGAGAGAGAGAGAGAGATTGATTTTAAAAATTGATATAAATATTTATCCCTCTTTTTTTTCTGATACACCTTACACTTCATCCATACCTTTAAATTTAATCTATAAGCTTATATCATGTTGGTGAAGAAAAGAGGATAAGAGGAAAAAATTGAAGAGCTTTATATTTGGATAGGAAACAGAAATGAACCCTCAATCAACATTTGAAAACATCTAGCTGTACAACTTGCAAACCTTAGCCCGAGAATAATGCCTCGTTAAGTCTAAATCTAAGATTTTGGACATAGGGCTGTCTTAGTCCCAAGCAGCGAAATACCTCTGGCAAAAATTATTCATATGACCTTATGCTTACCCTAGGCCTTAACCACACCCTGGAACTGTCTGAACTGACACGGCAACAGCTAGAGGATGAGATTGTGTCCCTTACCAAGGACAAACAGGAAGTCATTGCGCAGTTGAACCAGGTAAATGAATTAATCTTCAATATAGTCCCTGACAATCTATTGTGATGAAATGAGCTTAAATGTGTTTTTATTTGATCACACAATGTATGGTCTTGTTTAGAATATGGCTGGCTTGAAATGCATGAAGACCTACCTAACAAGTAACAAAATGTGATGTTTTTTTTTCTCTTCTGACTTTTAAAAAATCACATCGGTGTAAGTACCTGAAAATGATAGATCTGTTAATCTTACAATCTCTTTGTCTGTTTTACCCAAATAGTTTTTATTCTTTCTGAGCTAATTAGAAATATTCCGCATAACTATTTGTCAGCTTATAAACGATAGAAGGACATAATAGGTAGACAAGCACACACACAAATAGATAGTTCGATGGGTAGATAGGTAGGTAGGTAGATAGATAGATAGACAGAATTATAGGCAAATAGGCAGATAGGTAGTTTTTGATGAAATAACACAATAAAGACAGATCAGGTAGGTAGATGGATTGGTTTTAACTTATATAAAGAGAGATAGATACACAAAAGTACTTCATCTTTCTACAAACATAATGGTGAGTAATGCCAGAGTCCTCATAGTAAATTGATTGCCTGTCTAGCTTGTGTATGTGGCACTGTTGATTCTATGGTTTTAAGCCAAGTTCCACATTTTTTTTTTATACTTCGTTAATTGGCAAAGTTGAAACACTAATTGAATCAAGTAATTTGTCTTTTTTGGTCTTGGTTCGGCAACTTTGTCAGTTACATCAGTGTCAGTCAGGTTACAATTAATACCTCCCAAGTCTGTCTTTGTCTCTATGTCTCTCTTTTTTTTCTCTTTCTGTTTCTCTTTATATTTCTGTTTGTCTGTCTCTGTCTGTCTCTCTTTCTCTCTTTCTTTCTCTGTCTCTGTCTCTCTCTCTCTCTCTCTCTCTCTCTCTCTCTCTCTCTCTCTCTCTCTCTCTCTCTCTCTCACACACACAGACAGATAATATACAGAGTCATGTATACAAACAGAAACAAAGAGAAAAAGAAAATAACAAAAATGCAGATTGACATACATACACAGAAGCACATCATCAGACAAACTTTCTAACATTTTTCTGAAGATCATAAATCAACTAGTGTACATTCCAATCCATCTTTTGTCTGTGTCATCAGCGAGGCGTTGCTCTGCTATGAAGCTGACAGATGAATCCTTCCTATCCTCTTAACTTGATCTCTGAAGGAATGCAAGAAAAATCAATAGGCACCAAATTCCTAGGGAAGTCACCAAAACAGCTGAGCACATGTGTCATATCTCTCTCTCTCTCTCTCTTGCATCCTCTCTTTCATCAAGAAAGGCGCAAGGCTATTCTTTTCTGTCCTGATTATTGAATTTTCTTTGTTCTGTATGAGAGTTTTTGTTTTTCTGGACTTCATCTTATTAGGATTTTCTTTTTCCTAGTGAATACAAAGAAAGAATGCCAAGATGTGTTTTCCGGTATGTAGCCGATGGTTCTTATTTGAATGAGAAGTCTTTGTTGTGAGGATCTTGAAATCTCTCTTGTGTTCTAATGCAGGGTTACAAGCTTTTACTAAATTTCATTTGTTGCTTAATTTTTTATGGTGGAAAAGTTTAATTAGATTAAATGTCAAAAATTCAAAGTTTTATCATGCCAAGACATGTAAGTTTTTGTCTTTTGAGATGTTAAGATATGATCTGGCAGTATTTTTGCTGCTCACTCTATGCATATGTCATATTAAATATATTTTAATTATTTTTTTTTCTTTAAGCTTATTAGTGTTGTTATCATAAATAACTTAGTAAGTATTTTATGCTCCCAGTGATAATCACAGCAGGCAAAAAAATATTTTTTGATCTACATTTCTTTATTCATTTCACAACAGCTTGATTACTATATATAACTCTGTTATCAGTAGTATTTTGTCTATCGAAAAATTATGTTTTTTCTGCTTTTTTTTTTCTGACAAGTGTTTGACCAAGAACTTGCAGATAAAGAAAATATCGAGAGAGTTTTATCATCATGCTTTAACTTCTTTTTAATCTCTTTAATAGCTATCACGACAGAAGCAGGCTCTTGCTGAGGAACTTCTGACAACTCGTAGAGAGCTCGAGCGCCTTCAGACATCTCTTGAGCGAGTCTCCAAGGAGAAAGAGAGCTTGACCAATGAAAAGGGAGAGCTTGTTGTACAGGTAGAGACCAAGATATTAAGGAAGAAAAAAAAAGGGGGTCAGGATACGCGAAGATAATCAGGGAATAGGGGATAACTTTCTTGTGAAAATAAAAAGAAACAAAGTTTGGTAAAAAGGCAAATACAATTAAATTAAGATAAATATGATGAGAAAATTCTATGCATGTAATGAAATAAAAAATTTAATGAAAAAATTTTAAATGATAAGAATGAACAAGATAAATTCAATAAAAATTTTGAGTGGATCTATAAAAGTTGGCTAAGAATAACAAATGGAGATTGGGAATAGAGGAGGAAAGGAAGGAAAGGAGAGAAAGAGAGAGAGAGAGAGAGAGAGAGAGAGAGAGAGAGAGAGAGAGAGAGAGAGAGAGAGAGAGAGAGAGAGAGAGAGAGAAAGAAAAAGAAAGATGGACTGAAGGAAAAAAAGTTATCCTACTCTTAACCCGTTCGTTGCTCTGTGCCGGGTAAAGTCAATTCTTTGGATACATCTCCTCATTGCCTTACATTTAGCTCTAGGCCTGCCCCTCGCAATATTGTTATCCTGAGCATTAAATCTATTTGGTGGCTTCTAGATCTAGATTTAGGTCTAGCTTTAAATAGACATCCTAATTTTTATCAATATAATCTTCATATGAGGACTGAGACCATTGCTAGATCTAAATCTAGATCTAGTATTTGTAGAGATCTAGATATCTAGGTGTTCTGACCCTTGCCTCTAGCTCTACCTGTTCTGAAATCATTGCTATCCTGTGCATTTCTTGATGGATATCTAAATCTAGGTCTAGGTCTATGTTTAGCCTCCCAATCACTTGATTTATTTCTGATAGGGCCTATAAAATTCATATGAAGGTAGAGGGAATCACTAGATCTTAATTCAGATCCACATTAACTTTATATTTTGCTAAAAATATTAATATGATCTTCCATATTTCCCAAGAAAAAAAAAGGGAATGCACTCTCACAATGTTCCTTGTCAAGATTTTTACATTTGCTTCCCATTGACCACTGAGAATTAACAAAAAACTGATATGAAGTATTCTAGGCAGTTCACAGACCATTCTAGGCCTTAGTGACGTTTGGTCAAAGCAGGGAACAGGTTAATTAAAGAAAGTCGTTGATAGGGCTCCCATTCAAAAGTCCTTGTGCTGTCTTGTGCAGGTTACTGCCTGTGAGCGAGAGAATCGCCAGCAGAGCGAGATGATTTCGGCCTACGCAGCAGACAAGGACAGCCTGGAGAGTGCACTGTATGAGGCTCAGCAAATGGTACGGGAGCTTGAGGTCAAGCGAGCTCAGCTCGAGGGAGAGAACCAGGAGCTGATTGTGAAGAAAGAGAATCTTCAGTGTAAGTGCAAGCGACTAGATTAGATGAATAAATTGCAAGAAGTGGATGGATTAACATGAATTTACTGTAAGGATATGAGAGTAAATTCAAATGAACTCAATGGAAGGGCAAATGGATAAATTAATATGAGTTCAATGTAAGCGCAAGAGTAAGTGTATAAATTAGCTCAATGTAAATACCAATTGGAGGGATAAAAACCAATCTGTTGCTTTGCTTGTAGCAAACTCTTATTGTGTTTATCTTCTTCCCACAGCTGAGATTGTGCGTCTGGAGCAAGAAAAAGCAACAGATTTTGAACGTTTTGAGTATGCAAAGGAGAGCCTTAACCAGCGTCTTCAGCAGCTTGATCGTGACTCCCAACTGGCGCTCAGTCAGGAGAAACAGGCACATGAGGAGGATGTGGACAGACTCTCCCAAGAGAGGGTGAGTGATAAAGATGTAGAGAGGAGGGGTGGGAAAGAGGGAGAGTGAAAAATAGAGAGAGAGCGAGTGAGAGAGAGAGAGAGAGAGAGAGAGAGCGAGAGAGAGAGAGAGAGAGAGAGAGAGCACTCTGTGTGTGTGTGTGTGTGTGTGTGTAGCTCTAAGCAGACTAAACTCTGAAGAAAAATAAGGGCTCAATTTCATTTCTTTGGTGTTTCAATTGCCTAGGACACTCAACGCGCTGAGTTTGACAATGAGAGGGAGACCCTGGTGCATCACCACGGCCTGGAGAAGGAGGAACTAACTGCAGCTGCAGACAAGCAGAAAGAAGATCTTCTGGCTGAACTTGCCACTCTACAAAGGGACCGTGACGATGCCTTGCTCATTGCAGAGAATGACAAACAACAGGTAAAATTGTTAAAAGTAACCTGTTTCCTTGGAATTTTTCCTGAAATTTGTGGGCAATGAAATGTTCACTACTTTTTACCTCTGGAAAAAGCCTGTATATCTTTTTCGATCAAGAATTGACCCTAACTTATGCTTCAAAAGTACTTCATGATCTAAGCTGAATTCTCACAGCAAAGTAAAACAACTCGGGTAGTAGATAAAAAACTCTGTCATAGCATATAGCAATCGTTCTTTTAGTGTACTGTGTCTAAAATCCTGGCAGATGTGCCTATGCCTATGGTATAAAGTAAATGCAGCACTGCCATAGGAAATCAATGTAAAAAAAAAAAAAAATAACAGCTTTGAAAATACTAAATCGTCTACTATATAGATCTACATCTTAGAATTCTTCAATGAAAGGAGAAAGCTAGACTTGCCAAACAATTTCATTGCTACTCTTAAGACTTTATTTCTTCTGTTTTGTGAAGAATTTTGGGTTTGCAGTGAAAGCAAATTAGAAAGCCTCAAGCATATTTCAATTGCAAAGTAATTAATTTTCATTAGAATTTAACCATGGAATACAATGAAAATAAAATTGAGTATTCTTTCCAGCAACTTTTAACTCCTTTTTTGTTTTTTTTTACGAAATAACTTGCAGCCTATTTGAACTCATAACATTCACTCTATCCATTAAACCATAAGGTCATCTGCCTGATGGAGCAGGAGAAAACAACTCTGCAAGAAAAGCAAGCCATGTTGATAGGGGAGCTAACTCAGGCCGGCGTTGAGTATGAGCGCCTGAAGCGAGAGAGTCAGGCTCAAGCTGAGCAGGATCGAGGCACCATCAGCGGACTTCACAGTGAGCTGCACAAGTTCCGTGGTCAATTTGAGGAGGCGACGTGAGTCTTGAGCTTTAGATCTGTTCTCACTGTTTTCTGTGGTAAAAAGAATTTTAAGCAAAAAAAAAATAATAAAATTTATTCTCTCAAGCTATTAATTGTTCATTCTGCACAGATTCTGTGGGTAATATCGTAAAGACTGATATCTTGCAACATACCATTAGACAATGAAATCTGAGAAAGAATTGTCATAAACCAAGATGTGAATGAACTAAATTTAGGGGCCTATGGGTTCTATTCATATCATTTGGGCTGCAAATCTTTCTCCAAGAATTCCCTGTTTTTTAAGGTGTAGTAGCATTGAGGTAGAATGTCAGCACTGAGATATATACCTTCCCTTGGTGGTTAGGTCGCCAGATGAGTATAAAACTTCTTGTTCTGAGCCTTGCTCTCCCTTGTGAGACTTTTTTTTTAGCTAGAAAAGGAAAAAAATCACCATGTATCAATATTATAAACAAAATTAATCAAAAAGCTTTTTTACCTGTATTTTTTTATTCAGTGAGGCCCATGAGAGGGAAGTAAGGGAGCTGACGCAACAGATCAAAGAGGTCACCAGAATGAGGGAGGCAGCGCTCAAGGAGGTTGCTGAACTCAAGACTCAGCTCAAGCTCGTGGATGAGACACGAGATGCCATCAGACGGGATCTCATTGAGGCCAATAGGGCCATCAGAGAGAGTATGTGATCTTCCACTCCGTTACTTTTTTCATCCTGTGGGATTCATGTCATTGAATACACCTCAGTGCCTGTTTTAGCTATGGTTTGTTTCTAGATATCCAATATCTTTCTGCCATTCCCTACATCAGACAAACCATGTGTTTTGAAAGTTGTAAATTATAAGTTTCTTAACACTATCATATTCTCTTTGGGCTGATGCACCCATATGCTTAATATACATTTTGTGAATATTCCAATATTGCAGCTTGTAAAGCAATGATTACGAGTAATTTAAAAAAATAAAAAGAGATTACGACTATTGAATAAAGATGGATGTGATTGTCACTTAAATCAAAATCAAAATAATAGACAAGAATTTAGCAGACTTAAAACACTCTGATTTTTTCCTTATTTATCAGGTGAGGAGATCAAGGAGCAGATGCGACGCGAGATTGTGGAGACAAAGAGGGCCATGAACGAAGAGGCTCGTGAGAAGGAGCTAGTGGGCAAGACAGCAGAAGAGCTGAGAGGAAAGGTGAAGAAGGCCGAGGCAGACAAGACAGAAATGAGCAGAGTTATACAAGAGGCCAAGCAAAGAATCTCAGGTTAGATTATAGATTAGCATGTCATGTGCATTGAATGTTCTTTATGTGAGCATCTTTGAAAGAGACTCAGGGGATGTTTTACAATAAAGCTCTATTAAGACCATGAGCATGGATGGAGCTTGGTATGATTTAAGAGCAAGGGGTCCTTTTTGTGCTGTGGCAAAATTAATATTGTCAAATTTTGAGTTAAAAAAAAATAGCAAAAAATGCAAATGGCAGTCAGCAGTAGATGATATCTAGAAATGGGAGGGCTCAAGAGCTTCTCTTAGTGTCTTAAACTAACTGTTGATTACATTTTTTTTCTTAAATTCTGTTTTTTTTTGCTCCCACTTTCTTTCTAGTTTTGAATGAGCAGAAGGCTGGAGTCCAGAAAGAGGCTGGAGAATTGAGGAACAATCTGCGTGAGGTAGAGAAAGCTCGGCTAGAGGCCAGGCGAGAGCTACAGGAACTTAGGAGACAGGTGGGTATTGCTAGAGGGAAGAAACTAGACTGTCAAGCTAAGGAGACAGATGGGTAAAACTAGAGGGAAGAAAATAAGACTGTCAATACTTAAGTTTTAATTGGTCTCTGAAACACTCAAAAAGGTTCCATACACCTATAACTGGCTCGACTTTCAGTGAAGTTTCAGAATGTTGTTGTGACCAAATTAAAAACTTTTTCCACCCCAAACGAAGTTGAACGACTAAGGAGGTTAATGAAAAAGGGAGGAGCGAGAAAGAAGGTTTAGAGAGATTATCAAGGTGGGAGAATTGTAAAAGAAAAGGAGGAGAGTAAAGACATAGTGTTGGAAAGTTGATGATAAAGGAAAAAGTGGAAGAAAAGAAACGGCAAAAATCTAAGATTAGTACACAGCCATGTTCACTGTCAAAAATGACATGTGGCCAGAAAAAAAGAGCTATGAAAAGAGCCATTTTAAAATGAGGGCCACTTTGAAAGGTATGAGTCTAGACACACATTCAATTTTGCTTACTTTCAAGCAAAATATAATTATGTAGAGAAAAACAGCAATTGGAATGTGGAAACATATTGGCCGACATTGAATAAAAAAAGTACCGAGTACTGCTGACAGTAGTTTAAAAAAAATGATTCTGAAACTAGAAGACTGATGTTAAGGTCACAGTTAGAAGAAATTGAATAAATCTGATACGCTGTCTGAGGGTTAAATTAGATAGAATTAAACCCTTTTTTCTTTCTTTCTTTAAATCCTTTGCATGTGCAGGTGAAGATGCTGGATGGAGAACGCAGCAAGCTGGGCAAGGAAGTCGGTGAATTGCAGGTCCGAGTGGCCAGGGATGAGGAGAAGGAAGAGGAGGCTCGCAAGGCATCTTTTGACCTGAAACAGAAGGTAAGGAGTGCTCAAATGATCCACACTGATTTTTTTTCTTAATTTCTTTAAAAGCCTCTCTATATTCCTTACAAACAGATAAAAGATTTGCGCAGATTTAGCAAAACGATACATCTTGAAATTTCTGTCTTTCTGTGCATTTGTATAATGAACAATTTAGCTGATCTTGGTTGTGCTAGTAGTTGGTTTGACACTGCTTTTGAGCTTAAAAGGTTTGGCACTGCATTTTAAAGCTATGAAGGCGACAGAACAAGTGATAATAACAACACAAGCCATTTTAAGGCAAATACTCAGTTTTTATAAAAAACCCAGGTGTTTCCTTCTGCCAGCCATGGATGTCAGGGTTGATGAAATTCTTTTTAAATCGCATCTTTAGTTAATTTTTCAATGAGCATTTGTTATGAATGGCATCAAATCAAATGAGTATTTTGTTTTGAAACTATTTGTTAGAGCCCATTTTTTTTAGGCTGGTTTGTCTCCGATGCACCACATTTCTGATATGAATTTTTCCAACATATAGCAGAGGTAAATTTTGCTTGAGAAGTTTTAAAAAATCTTGGAGACCCCCAGTACACTTCAACTTCAAGACATGCAATTGTCATTTTTAAATTCAAAGATCTCATTTTTGAGGAACAAATTGGAGGCATTGCTTACTCAGTTTGAGATCCAAATTTTATTTTTTTTATTGCATAGTTTTGTGAATTTTATTATACTTGGACATTTGTAATAATCACACTTGTGCAACAATTTGCAATAAATCTAAAAGCACTATGGGTTTGAGACTTGGCATATTGTTTTTTAATTTTTTTAATTTTTTATGTTTTATTTTTACCTACGTTGGATATGTGCCAAAATCAGTCTCAAAAGATCTTGCTGTGATCCAGGTTGTGGAGACCGAAGCTTCAAGGGAGGCACTGCGCAAAGACCTGGCCAACCTCCAACGCAAGATGGCTGAACTGATTGATGAGTCGCGCATGAAGGAAAAGGATTACCAGCTGGCGCTCGAGGACAGCCGTCGTGCAGAGAGAAAGCTGGAGGACAACAGGAGGAATCTCGAGATGGTCCTAGAAAACGCTAATGCAGAGAATGGAGATCTCAGAGTAAGCATCAACATTTCTCTACTGTTCGTCTCATTAGTTTTAGAGCAAAAAAATAAATTTGCTCTGTCTTTAGAGAGTAATGCGTCCATACCCTCAGCACAAAGTAAAATAGATACAGCGCCAATCCAAAGAAACATGAAATTAATTTTTGAGAGTGGAACATGAAATTAATTTTTGAGAGTGGAACATGAAATTAATATTTGAGAGTAGGATATAGCATTAAGTTCATGTGACAAAAGATTTACTATGTACTTCAAAGACATATTAAGAGACTGAGGAGAAAAGTATGTAACATTTATTCCAAAATTATGTAGTCACTATTGCTCATGATAATTTTATTCTAAGGGTGATGAATCTTAACATTACATCAATGTTTGTAAGATACAAGTGAGAAATGCTGACTGCAGTACTCAATACTGCTAATGATTTCATTTAAAGGCAAAAAAAAAACTGTTAACTTCAAACTAAATCATCAATGGCTCTTTCAGTCAAACTACATAGCGTAATGTCTATTTCCAGGTGGAAATAAACTGCTTTCCACCTTCCACAGCTTTGCTTCAGTGTGCATGGTTTCCAACTGCAGCAGATATAGTTACGGTATATTTAACACATTAGCTTTTGAAGCAATTTGTCACTCTCCAATTAATTCCTCTCCTGTAATCTTTGATCTGCCAGTTGAAGCTGAGTGGAGCAGAAGGCAGAGTGAGTGCACTGGAAGCCACCCTGGCCCGTCTGGAGGGCAACAAGCGAGAGATTGAGTTCAAGCTGAGTAGCATCGTATCAAGCTTGAGAAGAACCATTGGCTTCCGCATGGACATGCCGCGTGCCAGGAGTCCAGGCCCAAGGTCTCGCAGCACTTCGCCTCGTCGGTCTCGCCCAACTTCACCAGCCAAGGGTAGGCCGCTATCGCATTTTTTTATATAAATGTTGGCCTGCTGAGTCTCAAAATATATATTCTTAAACTACAAATCAATTATGTTTAAACATCATGTGGTGAAGCGAGGTAGTTTTAAAAGAGAGAAACAGTTTGGGCTCTTGCTATGTTTTTCAAGTCATATATTGACTCAAGGTATGATAAGCAAAACATTGTTCAATTGATATCTCTTTGCTTCTCTCTTTTTATACTTTCACACATGGTTCAAAGATAAGAAAAACTATCAGAATATGAAATATTCATTTTGTAAAATGACTATTCATTTCATTGTATTAGTCTACGTTAAAGACTCTGAGGACTGTCAAAGATTTATGAAACGAATATTGAATTTACAAATAACTATAAAGGCAAAAAAAGACAATTGATTAATCCATCAGTATAGCCTGTCTATAAAAGGGCAAGATGAGATCCTTTCATGTTGACATTTGTATAGTTATAGATTTAAAGTTTCTCCCTTTCTATATTTTTTCAGGCTTTGACAATACATTTGCTACAACCGTTGAAGGTGCTGGAAGCCCTATTCCCCGTACTGGCTCCCCAGCAAGAACGGGCTCTCCGATGAGAACTGGCTCCCCAATGCGGGCTCGTAGTGTCAGCCCGGGCAGGATGGACTGCTCCGACGTGGACCCCGAGGCTGTCAGGGCTGCCCTGAGGGACTTCATGTCTCAGCTGGCTGGTGCGGAGAGGGAGAGGGTGAGTACATGGAGAAGATTTAGGATGTGGCAAGAACGGAGAAGGGAAGACACACATATACACACACACACACACATCAATAAAACAAATGTTCCGTTCACCTAAAACTATTTTTTTTCTCAATAGGAGTGCATGGGTGCAGTGTTAAACTTTTTGGCTCTTTATATTCTCATTCAAACAGCTTTTAGACTTGGGCACCCACTTTAAAAACAGTTAATGATGACATTGCATTATCCAGCATCTACTGGGGTACCCCACCAATACGTCTTGAAACTTGAACTACTTAAATGAACTGTAATATAGGATTGATAAGGTAGTCAGGTGGGGGAGTAAGTAAAGTCCTTAACTAAAATCAGCAAAATCTATTTAATAACTGTTATTTCTTTCTTTCTCTTGTACCCAGGATGATGCTATCTCCCAAGTAAGGAGCCTCACCACCCAACTGAAAGATATCGAGGATGAGAGAGAGAGGATCGACAACAGACATCGCATCTTGCAAAAAACTCTTGGAGAGGCAGAAGAAGGTAAGTCTTCGTGGTCCTTTAATTATATGAGTGAAAAGTTGTAGTGGAAGATGAAAAAGAGAGAGAGAGAGAGAGAGAGAGAGAGAGAGAGACAGACAGACAGACAGACAGACAGACAGACAGACAGACAGACAGACAGACAGACAGACAGAGTCATGAAAAAGAAAAAGAAAAAACAAAAAAAAAAATTACTTCGATGAAGGGGGCTGAGAGAAAAAGAGAGGCATAGGTGGAAAGACAAAATAAAATATGAAAGAGAAATGAGCAGAGAACTGTAAATTAAAAGAGACAGGAGAGGAGGCAAAGAGCAGGGACAGCATCATCAAGGAAAAGAGAGAGGAAAAGATAATTGAAGAAAGTGCCATTAGAAGAAAAGTTTCATCCTATGTGCTGACTAATCTCATGATGGGCAACTTTTTAAGGCTCTTATCTTTAGGTGATCACCTGAAGGTGTAAAAAATATACTATCTATCATCATTGAGGGCTTCAAGCCCTCAACCTGCACTTTTGTGGCACAGACATGAGCCAAGATAGGTAAGGCTTGTTACTCGTCAGACATGAGCCAAGATAGGTGAGGCTTGTTACTCGTCAGACATGAGCCAAGATAGGTGAGGCTTGTTACTCGTCAAACATGAGCCAAGATAGGTGAGGCTTGTTACTCGTCAGACATGAGCCAAGATAGGTGAGGCTTGTTACTCGTCAGACATGAGCCAAGACAGGTGAGGCTTGTTATTCGTCAGACATGAGCCAAGACAGGTGAGGCTTGTTACTCGTCAGACATGAGCCAAGACAGGTGAGGCTTGTTACTCGTCAGACATGAGCCAAGACAGGTGAGGCTTGTTACTCGTCAGACATGAGCCAAGATAGGTGAGGCTTGTTACTCGTCAGACATGAGCCAAGATAGGTGAGGGCTGTTACTCGTCAGACATGAGCCAAGATAGGTGAGGCTTGTTACTCGTCAGACATGAGCCAAGATAGGTGAGGCTTGTTACTCGTCAGACATGAGCCAAGATAGGTGAGGCTTGTTACTCGTCAGACATGAGCCAAGATAGGTGAGGCTTGTTACTCGTCAGACATGAGCCAAGATAGGTGAGGGCTGTTACTCGTCAGCTGACTTTCTGGTTTGACCCAACAACAAAGAGGCCTTGCAGATCCTAAGGTTGATACAAGCGTTTTTAACAGCCGTCTTGTTTTTTGCTCTATTCATGGGTCAGTTTATGAAATGAAAATCGTAATCAATTTATTTTCACTTTTCAGTAAACTCTAGGTATTGGGAACATGGATAATTGAGAAACATGAGGATTTTGCCCTAAGGGAATAATTTTCATTTAGTAAAAGCAATGGAATCTGTATATATACATATATATTTCATTGCCCTGCGAAAAATAATTAAAATAAAAAATCACACATAAATTCGGTTGTTTGGGAACGGAACTTATATAGCCACATCTGGAGATGTGGATCAGCATAATTTTTCCTAGCCAAATCTATGTGGCCACTCAGTGATGTGCTTCGTCTCTAGCCATTGCCATCTTCTGTTCCCTCACCTTTTTATGAGACTCCTAGGGCCAGTAAAATGATGATCTAGAGTTTTTTTTTTTTTTTACTTTCAAAGCTCCCAGGACAAAAAAAGGGAAATCGAAATCTAGGCTTTTGTTGCTCTCATGCAACGCAGTAACTTGATGAAAAAACTTTTACAAAGTCAAGGAAGCGCCGAAAGAAGACGTAAATTCTAGATTGCACGGTCAGAGTAGAATTGGGCTGTCATACATGTACGGTGGTCCTGGTGGAAATCCTGACTGAGCTTTCTTGTTGTAGATTCGAATCTCATTGAACAAGCCCAGTCCTAAGGCTATAGAGTTTAAGACATTCTAAATCGTTGCCTCTGGGATTGGAAATAAGCTGTTGTATGAGCAAAAAAAAAAGATAAACCCTACAAAAATGTAGTATCCAATGAATTTAATGATTTGTAACTTTGAGGTTCTCTTCATAGCAAAATTAATTTTTTTTTAAATGTTTTTTTTTTTTTTTTTAAATTTCACCAGATTAAACATGAGCCCTAATTTATATATATATATATATATATATATATATATATATATATATATATATATATATATATATATATATATCAACTGGAGAGAAAAAATGAAAATATATTATCACTCTGACAGAAGTAGCTCATATAAGTATCCTGTACCGGCTGCATGCGTAAAAAGCTGTGAGTCACATTAAAATACATGTAGAGGCATGAACAGACAAGTATTATAAAAGTTTTCACAAGGGGGAAACATGTAGCTCAGAGCACACTGGTGGGATTTGAGGGCACCATGAAAAAATAGCAGCAAAACTGTTTGATGTTTTGGTATCGCTGCAGTCTAACCATAGCTTCGTCTGTAGGACTCACCAGAGAACGAGAACGAGAGAGAGAGAGAGAGAGAGAGAGAGGAGAGGAGAGAGAGAGAGAGAGAGAGAGAGAGAGAGAGAGAGAGAGAGAGAGAGAGAGAGAGAGAGAGAGAGATGAACTTAAAAGTATCGTCTTTGAGTTAAAGGTTCAAAATAATCAAAAGAAAAATTCTACTCGTTTGAGTTTATGATTTTGGTAAAGGATGTCTTATAATTCGAAGAAGTAGCTACTGGTTTGATCTATTGAATGATTTGAATAACTTTCAGAATTGACTGAAACATAAAAACACGACGGTGTTCAAAAGCTCATGAAATTTTACATGATGTATGTGATTTTTAATACATTTATCTTTTTTATTATTATATTCTTTTTTTTTTAATTATAATTTCGTCTCCCATCTGGACACAGAAAAACAAACAAAATATAACAAAAACAACCAACCCTTTCAATTGCTATCGGTAATTGAATCGATACAGCTACACTATAGAAGTGAAACATCGATATTGTCGGGTGGGCCTATTCACTCCTTTACCATTGGTTCATTTTGTCAGGTACGGCTATTGATAGAAGCTAATGGAGATATTAAAATGATTGATCGTGCCATTCAAATCGAACATTGCATGATCTTTATCACAATAGTACACCCTTTCATGTCCAAAAGAAGACGAAGGAAAAGAAGCAAAGATAGACAGCTGGCTGACAACGTGGTATCAAAGGAATCCAAATCGCTCTATTGACACATGATACACGATTTACGATCGTAACTGCTTGCTTAGCTACGTGTTGTTCACATTTTTTATATCGGATTTAGATTTCTCTCCCCCCTCCCCCCCCCCCAAAAAAAAAAAAAATAAAAAAATAAATAAATAAATATATAAAAGGGAAGAAAACTGTTAAAATATGAATTGTAACAAGAAACCTGGCTTTTCTTTTTCTTTTTTTTTTTTAACTGGGGGCAGTGCAGCAATTAAGTTAAAACGCACGACTCTCTCTCTCTCTCTCTCTCTCTCTCTCTCTCTCTCTCTATATATATATATATATATATATATATATATATACACATATATACATATATATGTCTATATGTCTTTTTCTGTCTCTGTCTCCCTCTTTTTCTTTGCTGTGTATTAAGTTGTTTCCATCTGTTTTTCTACGTATTTGTTCCTCTGTGTCGACTCTCTGTCTTTAGATACCTCAATGTCCTTTCTGTTTGAGTTTTGTGAAAACAAAATTGCTGGGCGAATGGCGGGTTTCTAATTAATCAACCTTAACACACGTACAAAACCATTGCTTTTATGTTCAAAAGTTATGCCACTGCATTTTTTTTCTCCTCCAAGAGGCTAACGGTTATAGCAGCTGCAGGCATCCAGTGGTGCCATTAAAATCAAATCTAGTGACTTCCCACAATATACAAAATAAACATTACTAGCGAGTTAGTAAGAGCAGGGAAAACAAGAGGGGAAACGGTGAAATGGGAAAGGGGGGGGGGGAGGAAGGGGATATAAGTGTTGAAAAAAGGAGGACAGAGGGCACCAAAGCAGTCCGATCTAAATCTTTACCTTAATGCATTACATACACAGTGAGCCGGTTTTCGGGCCTTATCCTAGAATAAACAACCTAGAGCCCACACCTTTTCGGACTTGCTGACTAGCGCTTTTATCTGATCTGTTCAGTTCAGCACCGATCGATAAAAAAAAAAAAAATCCAGCTCCACACAATGCCGTCCTTTGAAGCCCCGCTTCTCTCGGCTTGTGTTAATGTTTACCATTGGATAAGGCTCGTAGACAGCCATAGGAAAAGTGAACCCCTTTAGAATTTGAACTAGATCTAGGTCTACTAACTCCATTCGATTTGAAGCATTCAGCGCTATTTAGGTAGCATAGAAATTGTGTCTTTGAACGTATCAATCAATCAGTGAGAGAGAGAGAGAGAGAGAGAGAGAGAGAGAGAGAGAGAGAGAGAGAGAGAGAGAGAGAGAGAGAGAGAGAGAGAGAGAGAGATGATTGATTGATTGCTTCCGTGTACCAATGGGCTGGATCTCTAAACCCAAACCGTTCGAAACAAGTGTAGGTCAATGTGTTGTAGCTTGTCTGTGTAAAGCCCGGATGGTTGGAGATAAGTCTTCAGGTGCTGGAACCATTCTTTACGTGGTTGTGTGAAATCGATGTACCGTAATTAACGTGCTGGGGTGAATGTGGGTGTGCCGGACTCTCCAGCCAAGACCAAGATTCTAGATCTAATTTCACAGTGGTGCATTCAACAAGCTCCAAACGTTCTTATCCACGATCGGGTAGATCTAGCGCTTATTCTTTTTTTCCAAACCGTTTGTGCATTCGACGTTTTTTTTTAACGCGAGGACTCTTATTTGAATTGTGATGTCAGTCGTCGTTGATCTTCATTGTCACTAAGTTAGTTACCCACCGTGTTAGGTGGAACTTCCAAAACACATCGGTTAGAACTTTGCCCGTTTGCCACCCAAAATGGACCTAGTAGGACTAACATATTCACGTCCAGACCTCTAAATTGTTACGCTTTTTGCAACCGTTAAATTTCTATCTCAAAATTTATCGAACCATGTAAATTGGAAATACACTGTAGTAGGCTGCTGTCTGTGGGTAACAAACTTAGTCAATCAACGCACCGCACTTGCTCTATTCCAGACAATGTGGAGCGCTCTTGGTATTTTATGCATGTAATCAGAGAGGCTTAGTCTACATACTGGAATCTCTGTGATATAATCCAGCCGTCTAGTTGGAATTGTGCCAGGTAGTCTTATCTGCAGTGTTTTTGTTTTTTTCACTCTTGCTCTACAGCGTTATCGAAAAAAAAAATACTACTCTCTTTAGCCCGCTATTTCACGTCGCAAAGGGCACCAAAATTTTAGAGCGGTTTAGGGGACGAAAAAATATAGAAAGTTTACTATCACTGCTTCAAGCATTCAGTTTGTGACGTATGAACTTCTTGAGCTGTACACTTTACGAGGGATGTCGCGTAGTTTATATCAAATTATCATTATATTACTTATTAGGTTTTAAGACATGAACGGGCATGCAATTTAATGTTATAAAATTATTTTCGAAGTTTTCTTTTTGTTTTTGTTTAAATCCTCCTCTTCCAACTCAGTGTAACACTACAGTAGCGGTTAGCAACAGTGCTTCAGGACATGAGTTATGGAACATTATTTGAATAAGTGAGATGAAAATAGTGCTAGTTTGCTCTTTCGTCTAGTCAGTGGCGGGAATAATAATTTGTTGAGGCTTTTAGTATATAAACTGACGGATAGAGGTTGCTTGAATAATTGCCAATCTTCCTCCCGTCTCGGCACGATTTTTTTTTTTTTAATTTTTTTTTTTTTAAGTTTCCTTCGATTTTCGCTCTGTGTATGATGGTACGTCTACTTCGTATTCGCCTAATAACGCTAGGAAAAAAAATATAGATTTTTAAAATTAATTTTTCGTTTTTTTTTTTTTTTAATTTTACATTTGAAACGTTAATCATTTTAAAGATTTGTCTTCTTATTGACATTAACGTTATCCGGCTGTTAGAACTATTTAGAACTATTAACTTTTCAAATCCATTACGTTATCATAACAGTATCATACCAGCACCTTTGGTCGAATACTTCCAAACGAGACTCATTGGAACTGTGCTAACCATGTTTTGTATACGAGAAATATAATAAGTCAATGATGTGACGACAGGGCTTTAAAAAGAAAACAAAATCTCAAGCAAAATGACATTTGTTCTGCACAAATTTGGCGGGTTGGATTGTTCCGGGGTGTATTTCTCCACCTATCAGCCTCCGCTATCTGACGGAATGACTCCGCCACCCGCCAATGGGTGTTACGGGGGCGGGGCTAAAGCTGAGCAGTGGGCGGTGCCAGATTTCCTCGGCTGGGACGGTAAGTTTTGGCTCTCGTTTCGCTTGTTTTCATTGGCTAATTGTTGAAAAAAAAAAAAAAACCGAGAGGCAGCACGACAATGTAATGTGTACGTGTTTGTGTATGAGAGAGAGGGAGAGAGAGAGAGAGAGAGAGAGAGAGAGAGAGAGAGAGAGAGAGAGAGAGAGAGAGAGAGAGAGAGAGAGAGAGAGAGAGAGAGAGAGAGTAATGGTGCAGAATAAGGACGTTCGTGTTTTGCATGTTTTTGTAATTAAAACAAAACATTATTATATTTAGGGGAAAACAAGATGGGAAAGTTGATGGGAGGAGAGGTATTGAAAACATTTTATTTTAGAACAGAGTACGTGGTCATACCCGCAAAGAAAAAAAAGGTTTTCGTTGCATTTTACTGGTAAATACGCGCTTCATCTAAATTAATTGAAAATTCATCTAAATAACCTTTTTTTGCGACAACAACATATCTACGTTTTCTCTCTCTCTCTCTCTCTCTCTCTCTCTCTCTCTCTCTCTCTCTCTCTCTCTCTCTCTCTCTCTCTCTCTCTCTCTCTCTCTCTCTCTCTCTCTCTCTCTCTCTCGCTCTCTAATCGCTGATTTTACGAGCTAGTTAATCCCATGGGTATTCTCTTTCTGTCTATCTGACCCTCTCTCACCTTCTCTCACCCAACCCCTCCTACCTTGGTTTATCTATTGACCTGTCTATCCTTTCATATTTCGTTTGTCATTTCAAAGATAATTATTCTCTGTCTACTTACCCACCCACCTTGGAGTTCCTACATATCCACCTTTCTACCTAGCTACCTATCCATCCACCTATCTATCTTTCTATTTACTATCTGTGTATCCATTTATCTATCTATCTATATATCTATCTATCTATCTGTCTGTCTATCTATCTATCTATCTATCTATCTATCTATCTATCTATCTATCTATCTATCTTTCTGTCTATCTATCTATCTATCTATCTATCTATCTTTCTGTCTATACATTTAACTATCTATCTATTCTCATGTATCTATACATCTATCTATCTATCTATCTGTCTGTCTGTCTGTCTATCTATCTATCTATCTATCTATCTATCTATCTATCTATCTATCTAAGTATGTGTGTATCCATTTATCTATCCATGTACCTATCTATCCATCTATCTACTATCTACTATTTGCTATCTATCTCTCTATCTATTGCAAGTTACACTGCACGCCTGCCATGGAGCATTCACGATGGCAAATTGGGGACTCAGCTTGGCCGAGAGTCTTGTCACAAAAAAAAAATAAGGAGAAGATTGGCTAAAGCGTCAGTTTCACCACAACTACACACGACTAATTTTGCGAAAGAGGAAAAAAATGTGCGTCATGAAACATCGTCTACGCAAAACAGATGAAAAGATTTAAAGATTTAGGCACCCCACCTAAGTGCATTTTTTTTTTCAATGTAACCAGCTCAAGGATAGAGAACTAAAAATCCTTTGAGAGCGAGTGGCAATAAAACCCACACAGCAAAGACCTATCAGGCGCAGCATAGCATCTACAATCAACTATAGTTCGTAAAACTCAGTCATTCGCGATCGTAAACAACCGTTAAATCTAATCTAAAAAACTCATGTTTGTGAAGGTAAACTCCAAGCTTTGCAGTTTGCAATTCGGAAGCCTCCCTACTTTTTACAGTATATTATTTTCACAACTATCCCAAGACGTAGCAACGTGACGTTACATCGTGGTCCATGCCAAAAGTATTAGATTACCCAAGTCTTAAAATCGTTTCCCATGTATCAATACAGTCCCAAACCACGTAAAATATGTAACAATGCATTATATGATGTAGCTTCGTAGACTTATTTCAAATGGATGCTCTATGTATTGATAAATGACATTCATTTCGTTTCATTTTCAATCCTCTTTATTTTTTTTAAATTTTACCCCTCTATTGTTATCTAATTTCTTAGGAAAACGTGATATCGACGGTCGCCTAGCAACAGCTCAAACAGCTCTCATGGTTCAAGAGGAGACAATTCGCCGCAAAGAGCGCGAGAGGAAAGCCCTGTCAGATAAAGTTGGCGCCCTTGAACGCTCGGTTGCCTCCCTTGAGTCGGAGAAGAGGCAACTTCAAGTATGTAAAATGAAAGTAGAGAATGTAAGACATTGATGGGAAAAGTACATAAATTTTTTGTCAGGAATCTGCATTGTCGATACCTCTCTTGTCTCTTCAGATACTAAAATAATATTTTACTGATGTAAGTTACTATATGTTATCATTATTCTGTAGATGAAGTTGATCATAAGTGGGGAAGAACCATTAAAACATCTTTAAGAATTTGACTTGATATATATATATATATATATATATGTGTGTGTGTGTGTGTGTGTGTCCAGGCTGTCTAGATAATGAGGAGGTAACTTGTTGACCATTTTAACATTCATCTAATTAAAAATGGCAGTGCGACAAAATGTCTGAAACTTTTCTGTGTCTTTATACTGAGTGCCGAGCCTAACACGTTATTTTTTTTAGTTTTCATAGTGTAAAAAACAACCAGTGAAAGACAAAGAAAGTCTCACATCGTCGTGACTTGATCATTTCTTGCAGGAGAAGGTTGCCAAGCTGAAGCAGAGCGAGTCTAAGCTGGAGGAGGACAAGAAGCAGCTGCGGGTGAGCCTGGACGATGCAGAGAACCGCTGCACCAAGGTTGAACTCTCCAGGCGAGCGCTGGACGGGGAGCTCCAGAGGACTCGACTCGCGATGAATGATAGGGAGACGGAGAACCAGGTGGGTTTTGATTTATTTGCAGCGTAGGATTTGAACCCTATCCGCACGAGTTTAACAAACTATACAAGCGCTTATGCATCTCATGAGTTGGTTGTATTGTGAAAGGCAAAGTTTATTTTCCTTTCTTGTCATGTCTATTTTTTGCACTTCTTTAGACTGAAAGAGCTAAGCAAAAGCTGTTGCCTGCGTGCAATATGTCGTCTGTAAGACATAAACTTCATAAGGAGTGATGTAAAACAAAGGATGGTTGAGCTACTGAAATTAATTCAATTTTTTTTTTCATGAAGGATGGAAATGACACAGGTTTCGAGCTTAGCATTCTTTATGAGATGGAGCAAGTATCATTACAGGTGACAGCCACCATTGACTCTGACTCTGATAAAGAGGCTCTCCTGCAACAAGACGGCAATGAACGGTTTAAAAAAAATAGAGAGCAGGTATTCTTGCCATGTAGCCAAAATAACCTTGAAAGGCAAACTTACAAAGGAAAAGAGGAAGGCAGAACACTACTTTATTCTGTCTAGATCTACAAAATCATTTTGCACACTCCAAAAAAAAATGAAATAATGAAGCACTCATCTCAAGTGTCACCTGTGATGCTTTGATTCAGCTTTAGCATGGCTTCATCCCACAATTAGATTGAGAATAAGAGATTATGGACTGACTGACCATCTAGAGGCATAGGGAGACAGGTAAAAACTAATGTGTCTCGTTGTATCAAATGATTTGTGTAGGTCTGGTGTCACTGCTGCCAAATAGGCTCAGAGGGGCAGATCACAGGTGACCACTGGTTATCACAAGCAGAGGAACACTAAATGTGCACAGTTAATTTTATCACTGACCAAGTCTTGTTTAAATTCATCTTGGTTGGAAATGTCATTAATAAATTTCCAGGATTAAGGAAGGTCAAATTCTATCAAGGAAGTAGGTTAAATAGAAATTAATATCCCCCCCCCCCCCATTTCTGGGTTTTTCAGTTTATCAGTGTTTAAAATATTATATCTCATTATTGGCTCCATGTCACAGTTTTTGTACTGGGTTCAGGGCAACAGTCTTGATTCCCTGCATGTTGGCAGATATCAGGTATATCTAGCAACCACCCCATGTACAGTTTGCCTCTTTGCTTTGTTTTACCTGCAAGCCATCTTCACCAACACCAAATTTTAAGCACATACATATATACCTGTTACATTTTCTATAAACAAAGAAAAGAAAGAGAATTTTTATAAACTTCAAAGGATAAAGGAAAACCAATTGCTTCTCTAAATTTGGAGCCATAGTGTGATTTGCCTTGTCCCATTTTCCATGGTATGTACATGCTGTTTCAAGCATTAGTATTAGCAAGCAGAATTTAACTCTAAGCGGATAAAAAAGAGCGATATTTCACTAGATATTTCTTTATAAAATTTTTAAATTTCTTATCAGCCACAAAGATCAGATTTCAAGATTTTTTGTTGAAATTCTTGTCGTCCCTTTTCCAGCAACCCATGAGCTCATGCCCTTTGGTCCATAGCCATGTTGTAAAAATTTGTAGCCGTTTGTAGTTCTTTTAAGTGCTATAAGGAGGATTAAATTGTGTTGCCTTTATCAGGAGTTAGATTTAAAACGCTGCTGTGTCAAATCTTGTTGTGAGGGAAACTTGAAAAGCAAGTGGTAGGAAAGTTAACAGATCAGCAGATTCCAACATGATGTATAGTTATATAAGGTGGTTAACTCTTCTTGCACAAACAAAACTGTTGAACATGGCTAGCATAAATGCCAAAGATTTATCTAGGGCTCCTATATAAGAAGTTTGCTTGAAGCTACTCTGTCCTTGTTTTGAGATGTTTCATTTAATAGAAACTCATGAATTGAAAGAACGTCAAATTTCCTTGAAATTATCTTTTCTTTTCAGTAACTTTTTTTTGGTGTTCAATTTCTAAGACGTTGACATTATCAGAAGAAAACTGAGAGACATGTGCTCCTTTTTTTCCATTTTGTGCAATTTCAAACCCTGCCAAAAATTACCCAATTTTTTTTTAATTCTAGATAAACTTTTCTCAATTATTAAATGCTTTTCTGATGGAAATTATTTTCTCAATTATTGAATGCTTTTCTGATGGAAATTAGAGGTATTTACATGCAAATTTAAAGTAGTATCAATTTAAATGATTTTCATTTTTAACAATTATTTGTTGTGTTTAATTTCCAAAAGCAAAATCATTACTCAGATACTTTAAAGTGTAAACGTCTATAAGTTTGATTGTTGCTAGGAAATTTTGGTCATAAGTGTTTTAAAAACCAACACCTTATTGTTCAGAATGGTAGTTAAAGTGTATTTTTTTTTTCAGTTCAATTTTTTAAATTTTGTTTTTAATGAAAACAATTTACCTGGTTTTTTTTTTTACAATTTTGATGATTATTATCTTCACATAGTTATGTGGATCTAGAGAGCGTTTCAGAGTTTAAAATGACAAGGTCACAAGCAATCAGGATAAAAAGAGGAAAAGAAAAATCTGCAAATTTTCTTATTTCTTTTAATTGAATTCTGTCATATTTTTTTTCTCATAGTTTTGTATGGTTCCATATATCATATAGGGAGAATTTTTTTTTTCAGCATTAATTGAAAACTAGTATAGATTTTACAAGTCATTTTCCTTGTCCAGAAATTTGAAGTTGTAGCCTGATCTTAGACACAAACATGTTATATCAGATGAGTTTCTCAGCTTTGCAACAAAATTTAAAATTTAGTGTTAAGAGTAAAACTTCTTTTCACAGGCTTCCTAAAGATGAAATGCTGTTTTTTATGAAAAGATATACATATTTCAGTTTGATATGAATACTGAATAGATATGGAAGGGAGTGTAAGAAAACATGTAAGTTATATATTTACTCAAATTGGCCTGTTTGACAATCAATGCATGGACAAAGATATTTCCTTAAAAAATGTTTTGTTTTGCATACGGGCTCATGATAAACACATATTACATTATTTACTTTGCTTATTTGTGACGCTTAGTGACAATCTTATTGAAGTACTACTTTTGAATCCCCCATTAGTTTTGGTCTCAATTTTTCGTGCATGGACATGGGAAAAGTTTAAATTTTCATTCAATAAATGTGTCGCG
Source organism: Elysia crispata (assembly GCA_033675545.1). Taxonomy (NCBI): domain Eukaryota; kingdom Metazoa; phylum Mollusca; class Gastropoda; family Plakobranchidae; genus Elysia; species Elysia crispata. The sequence continues at coordinate 335,736 of JAWDGP010003691.1, read as the reverse complement.
AAGCCACGAAATTAGATGTGATACAGCAGATGATTACTTGGTAATACTTGATAAAATGCTATTTTACTCAAGAAGGCTTGAAATCCTCAGTGTTTAAAGTCCTTTTACTTTTGAAACAATATGAACGTTAAAAATTAGAGTAGTATGAAATGCGGAAATTTCAAATTTTCATTAGGAAAAAAAAACTGTTGGAAAAGGTCTCATTTTGTGGTGTCACTTCACAAATGGTAAATTATTCTTTTCCCTCAGCTAAAGCTAAAGATGAAGCTCTTCTACAAAGAAAATAACTTTTTGGAAATGGAGTATATTTTGAACATAAGTTCAATCAATATCATCTCTTGTTCCCAGGTTCTGCAGGAGCGAGTGGAGAGCCTGTCCAAGCAGATAGTGGACCTGGAGTCTCGTTCCCAGAGCCTCCAATTGACCATCGACCGCCTTAACACTAACTTAGCCAAGACCGAGGAAGAGGGACATCAGTCAAAGGATAAGGTGAGGGTTACCATATCACAATAAATATTTTTTCCTAAGAATACCTGTTTTTCTGCCTGTCTGTCTCTCCCTTTCCCTCACTCACAGAGCTCAGCAATAATGATTTCATATAAAGAAAGGCAACTCTTAAATTTCTTTGTTTGTAGGTTAGACCAGTTTGTCTACTGGGCATAATTTTGTATCATTTTTTATTTGTTTCAGTTTTACTGAGTCATTCATTCAGCAGATTGTCCACATGTAAATCCATAACCAAAACAAGAAATGGACTGCACTTTCTTCCTTGTAAAATGATAAATAAAACTTTTTTTATCATCTTCCTTTTTCCTCCTTGTTCAGTTATTGAATGCCAGATTTATGGTTTAATGGGCCTCATGAACTAATGAAACCCTCTCCCCTCCACCCTTCCATGCGGAACCTTTGCAGGTGCAAGCCCTTAATCTGTCGCTGTCGGACAGTAACGCCCTCATCAATGAGTTAGAGGAGACTGTAGCCAAACTTCAGCGTGGACTTACTGCCAGCGAGCACGATCGCAGGGTTCTACAGGAACGTCTTGATACAACCAGGTTAGTAAAACAATCAAGCAAGGATATTTTTAAAATGAATAGGTATCATTAAAGTGGTCAAGAGATTAGAATGCTATGTGCAAAGATGAAGCTAATATTAGTTTTATGTTTTTGAAGAATCTTTTACTTTGGGATTGAATTTTTGTATTATATGATCCTGTTTTTGCATTGCTTCACCCCGGATCTGACTGACTAGAAAAGTGCCAAAATAGATTTGGCAGTAAGTATTATGATCCTTGGAATGTATATGTTATAGGCCAAATTATCATCGGTTCTAGTGTAGATTAGGGAAAGTACCAACAAGCTCAAGAACTGAAGCATACTTGGCAAACAAGGCAATGTCACACATTATAATTTAACCCACTGTACCAGCATACTGTGTGGTTTGAAGAGCTAAAATATTCTCTTACTCCCCCCCCCCTCCTCTCCCCCCCCCCATTCCTAGACAAGCTCTAACTGAGGTGAAGAAGCAGAACCACACCCTGATGGAGCGCCTTCAGGCCATTCAAGGAGACATGGCCAACACAGAGGTTAGATGTTCAGAGGTCGAGGGTCAGCTGAGGCAATCCAACAGTGTAAGTAGAGATGTATGAGGAGAGAGTTCTTTCTTTTTACAAATATTTATACATTTGTGTTCTGGTTCTGTATTTATCTTTCTGTTGGGCTAGTGTGTATGCAATTAGTTATCCCCAGCTTGCTTACAGTAAGTGTATTGAAAAAAAGCATACATCTGTAGCAGTGTATATGTTCCCAATTAAGGTTACAACTTCATAAATTTTTTTTTTCTTTCTCAAATGTTTCATGCTAGTGAGACAATAAATTTAAGTTTAGTTTTTCATTTCTACAATTTTGGGTAAGCAGTTTGCTGTTTTCAGCCCACTGAATGTAAGGAAGTTTAGTTGTTTGAGAAATGAGGGGTTAAGATTTGATGAGGTGCTCCTTTTTAAAAAACTTCCTTTGATTGGATTATTGATAGTGTCCATGTTGTGGGGAGGGGGGGATTTGTTTGTTTGGTTTTATTTTTCAAACAATTCCATCAAATTTAAATCTCAGAGGAAGATGGAAAATGTGATGTCGGTTGATTATGAAACTAATGATTTAAGTCTAACTTTCGTAAATGTCATGTCATGATGCTGTTAAAATTTAGCGTGTTAATTATACCTATGCATAAAAACTTTCAAAACGTATATTAATTTTTTTTTCCTTTCCATTCCTCTTTCTTTTAGCTTCTGGAACAGAGAAAGGAAAGTGAGGATGAATTGGCTCAGCGTCTGCAGAAAGTCTGTGCAGATAAACAAGCCCTACAGGTGTGCAAGAATTGAGGAATTTGATTGTACTTTATCAATGATCGTTGGTGTTGTTGTTGATAACTTTGATGTTCTATTTTTTTTTTCAACTGATAATTATTCTTTAAAATATGACCTTATCTTTGATGCATGATATATTTATATATAATGACCACAGTGTGATTTGCTCAGAAAACAAAACATTTGAGATTAAGAATGGTTAACTATTTCGTAAACTTCCAATCTGTCTATACTCTTTATCATGTGCAATGAATGAATAATTGAACATTTATGAAACCCCACAAGATATTGCGCCATGATAGCTACACTATCTGACCATGAGTTTTTAAAGGGATGTTTGAATTGGCTGGTAATGATTTTCCTCATTCATGTTATTTTTAGGAAATATTTTGGTTCATTCCATCTGCCACAAGCTTCCTGTGGCCAACAATGAATGATATAAAATAGAACTGCGCTAAAAGCTGTCTCTTCTCTCTTATTTGACTTCTATGAAAAATTAATTTTCCATCCTAAGCAATAGATCTATAAAGTAAAATCTACATTCTAAATCTAGGCCTCTTTAGAATTATGAATTAGAATCTAAATTTAAAACTAGTTAAATCTACCCAACACTTAAATGAATTTTATTTATAAAAGGTTTTAGTTTCCCTATCACCCAACATAGACGAATAAAGATTAAGATCTTTATTTCAATTAGCATTCAGAATGGTTCATATGGTTTAAATTTGTAATCTTGGACGAAACATCTATATTCCTTTGTCGTGTTCAATGGCCCCCAAAAACAGGTTTGCGGTTTAAATTAGAAAACATTTGTTAGAAGCTTACTATTTGTAACTTTTGTGTATGAAGTTTAATGATCTAGAGCAGCTTCAGACTCACGAAACGACCCTAGATAGTTACCTCAAAATAAATTGCCAAATTCAACGCCAGAGCTAGGACAGCAAATTTTAAATTTTAATCCTTCAGGAAGTTTTTTTTTTTTTGGTTAAGCTAGATTTTCCATGAAGATAGTGGAATCAGTAGGAATGCTACTAAAACTTATGTGCTCACAGGGTTCCCATCCATATTTTGAAATTTAGAAAAGTAGAATTAGCAGATTACTAAGTCTCTCAAGTCCTAGAAAAGCTTGAACTGTAGATGACTCTTCGAAAAAAAAAATCTTCAAGCTTGCAGTTGTTTTTGGCCCCATTAAAGAAATCCAAAATTTAAATCTAGAAATTTAGCAGAATTGGATTCCTTTCAAGGTTACGATAAAAATTAATTTATTTTTCCTATTTAAAAAAAATAAAATTCAATAGGAAAGCAAGAAACCAAAATTGATATGCAGTCAATGAAGACAAGAGCCAATAAAGCACAGCTTAAATGCTCTGAGCATTTTTAGGGATCAACAAAATTATCTTATCTTATACTTGATAACTACAATGTTGAAAGACTTGATAATTCAAATAGAAGTTGTTGCAATATTCATTAAAGCCAAGATTGGATGATCAGTCTATTTTTTCTGGACTTTACTGTGACAGGAACGTGTAGCCTCCCTGTCTCGCACTCTCGGCAACATTGAGACGGAAAAACGAGAGATTGAGCGGTCAAGCATGCGCCTCGAAAAGGACAAGTCCGCCCTCAAGAAAACCCTGGATAAGGTTAGGAGCATTTTTTTTTCTTTCTCGGGAACTATAGAGGCAAATTATTGGAAATAAAAAATTATTAGCAAACAAATTTGGGCAGTTTTCACATGCTGAGCTTTAGCATTTTTCATGTGTGTTTTTTTTTTTTTAATTTTTTTTTCCTTTTTGTTGACTTTATCCCACAATAGCAGTTGTGAAGCAACGCCACGAAATGAGACGTTTTGTGACCGAGAAATTTTTGAGAAAATGCAATTTTCCTAAAGAAAGCTTGTAATTTTTGCTTTTTCTACTGCTCTAATTTCTAAATGTCATATTGTTTCAGAAGTGAAAGCACTTTAAATAGCAAGGATTTCAAGCCTTCTTTAGGAAAATGGCATTTTCCCAAGTAGCTGTCTGCAGTTCAAAGGAACCACTTTCTGTTGCCTTCAGTTTCTTTTGTAACAGTTTTGAAATTGTCCATGTCTAGCATCCTTACATCAAAATGGGATCAATATAGTACTCCATGGCTCTTCTTCTTCTAAATCCATACCACTTGAATTTCTGGTAGTTTGAATTAGTGCGCTGAACCTCATAGAGACTTTTTGTTTGTTCTTCTTTTTGCTCTTCCAGGTGGAACGAGAGAAACTTCAGACCGAGGAAATAGCCCACAAGACACTCTATGACCGTGATAATGTTGACCGCACTCTAGGTCGTCTGGAGGAAGACAATGTGATGCTGCAGCGTTCTCTCCAAGACCTGCAAGCTCAGCTGGCTGAGGCCGAGCAGACGCATGCACAGAGGTCAGTCTGTGAAACTATGTCCATCTGACTGTCTTTGAATACACGTATCTTTCCCACATACCAAGCACACTCCTATTATTATTGTAACCACAATTAAGATTTTAAAAAAAATGTACTGTTCTGAAGACCAAACTTTTTCAAACATAGTTTTTATGAAATTGATTACATTTTTAAAAATCTTTCCACTGTGTTACTGATAAATGGGCTAGGAAGATGCTTTTTTATGCATTATCAAGCCAATTACAGCATAAGCTGTTGTGGACAAATTAACTGTAAAATACAGAAACTTACAAGTGGAACATGTCCGATATTAAGTGCTGTTTTTTTTTTGTGCAAGTGACTGATTTTAAAGATTAATGGACAATTGAATTAATTTTTTTTTTTTTGCTCTTTAGATAAATCCAATTTTCTATGTGAGAAAAATAAAATAAAATTTTTAAGAGCTGTAAGCATGTAAAGGAAATCATTTTTCCTAGCACTTAAGGGATGAAATTGAAGGTATTTCGAAAGAACTATCTGTTGAGATGTTTTATGAAATCTTGAAAATACAACTCATGGGATATTTATTAGCGTATCAGGTTTTTAGACAGAATCCTTCTTATGGCTGCTAGGAAGCATTTTTAAAGCTCTTAACACTTAAAACTGTTTCTTGCTGTATTGAAGAATTGAAACCTACATAGGCTGTTGATATGAGGGCTGGTAATTATCACATTTGTGCCTTTTGTATTATCATTGAAAGATCTGTAACATTAAATTTTTCATCTTACATCAGCTTTTAACCAATACGAGAATGGACCCCAAGATATTTTTCTTGTGTATGAATCAGAAGAAATTAAGATCTCAAGATAAATTTGGGAACTGTCGCTTGTGACTTTATCAAAGATGTCTTTTGTGTAGCAATTGATTTTTTACAATGAAAGCAATCAGTTTTTTCCAGCACACAAACTTATGTTGTCTTCACTGTTGAAGAAGTTCAGCAATTTGTTAATTTTTGAGCGATACACTGCAACAAAAATAATAATTTTTTAAATTTTCTTGGCAAATAATCCAAGGCCCCATTTGTAAGGTAAGAATACGGAGTTTCAACAGTATCACCTATCACTCTCTGCTTGAACATGCCAACAGGATTTTCCTTGTTTTCTAAACAAAATAATCACTGAAAGTTTTTATTTTCACATTTCAAAGAATAAAGGAATAAGAGACCCTTTGCATGTTTATTACATCTTTTTTATATGATTTATTTCAGTTTGCTATAAAAAGAACAAAAGGCTGTCACTATATAAACATTCTATTGCACATCTTAGCCTGTTTCTTGTTTTGATTTTAGTTCAAATTATAAATCCTTTAATTGTTACATTTTTAAAAATTATTACTTGCATTTTTTTCTCCTTGCATAATAACTTTTTGTAGAAAGCAAGTTATGCGTTTTGGACATGAATTGCTCATTGTTATGTCTTGGAATCACCATGATATTTTATGCAGTAGCTCAAACATTTAGAAATTATTTCTTTGCCTTTAAACTTCAACAATATTCAAGGCTGTTGAAACCTGACTGCTCTTATCCTTTGCAAGTTATGAACTAGTCAGAAATTTCATTCAAAGATAGTTTCTACTGAAGAAAAAAAGGACAAAATGTGCCTTAAAGGACGTGTTACTTGAATTTGTCGTTTTTCTAATAATATTTACGTGGATTCCACTGTATATTTATTTTGATTCAGTAATATAACTTTTATCGTGAGGACCAAGTTTGTTGGTTTTAATCTAGAAATTCTAAAAATTGTTTTACTTGCTGGGAAATTGACAATTAGTAAAGGTATCTTTCAGAGTGTCAACACATGGATTGTAGCCATTATGGTGAATAGAGAAAGATCGTACAATAAAACTTGGCATAAGAAGGTTTAGTTTGGTGACAATGGCATGTAAAATAATAGAGAGAAAAATGATTTTTTTTCACCACAATGATGGACCTAAGATAGAAATATCTCAGTCAATATAAGTCATTTCTCAATGTGCAAATCTCAACAATATAATTCTGAAATAAATGTGTTACCTAAAAAAATTGATGAATAACTGAAGATGATTTTCAAAAAAATCCCCCTTCTCTCTCTCTTTCTCTCTATCTCCAGGTTGATTGACCTGACCACCCGACACCGTGCGGAGACAGAGATGGAGACGGAGCGCCTGCGCAGTGCACAGCAACAGGCTGAGCGGTTGCTGGAGGCCCGTGAGCTGGCCCACAGGCAGAAAGTGAAAGGGTTGGAGGAGCAGGTAAGTAGAGTTATTCTTTCAAAGACAGCGACATCAAGCAACGAAACACAATCTCCTCACCTTGCCGCAATTGGTTGCTCATCCTGAGGACCGGCCAGCCTTATCTAGTAAAAGCTGAATCACCTTTGAGGTCCTGGTTAGGACAGATGAAGTTACAAGGGTAACACTGATGGCTCATGTTGGGTGGCAGTTAGAAAAAGATGACTCATTAGGCTGTTTTATCTCTATCTATTTCGATGTAATTTGATCGTGGATCATATTGTAAATGAATAAGATGTTTCAGAACAAAACTGCTATTTGAGGTGACCATTTTAATTTTTTCAAATTTTTTTACATGTAAATTATTCTTACATTTTTTTGCAAGGATATATCTTAAAACGTTTTTTTTTATATATATATATTTCAGTTAAACACATTTTGAAATAAGATTTTGCCTTTTGTTTTTATTTGTGTCTCAAATCTCTGCAGAGAGCTATGCTAATTGGTATTATGTTCACCTCTAATCAGCTTTAACAACTGCATAATACTTCATATCATTACCTTCCAATATGAAGGTAGCAACATTCAGTGCAAAGTAGGTGCAAGTCACGTAAACATCCGTCTCACATCATATCCTTATTACATAATCTCTTTCACTTACTAATAGTAATAAAGAGGAATATCTTTTCAACATTAAATTATCAAATGGTTAATTGCATCTTTTTATTCTTTATGCTGGAGGTTTTACCAAATTCTGTTGGAAGAAACGTTTTTTTGCTGTACTCTGCATTCTCTTCGTGCATATGACCTATTTTCTTGTTTTGTAAGTGTTGCTCAATTGCCATGCTTGTCAATAATAAGACATTCTTTGGTTACAACCAGAGGGTGTGCAGAGAAGCACCATATGACATGCCTGAAACATTTCTCTTGCCAGAACTCCCTACTGAAAGATCAGATTGGCCATGAGTTGCGCAAGCGACAGCAGTACATATCCCAGTCTGCTAGAGCTGGTGAGGACATCCGTGACCTCCGTTCAGTGCTGGACCACTCCCTCACCACCGTGATCCGTGATCCAAACCTTGACCCCATCCTTCTGGATCAAGAGTCAAAGCGGCTCGATGAAAGCTTAGGTTACTCCCGAACTGGAGGATTGTCCACACCGCGACGCAGTGCTCGCTCCCCAGGGAGAACTCTTAGCCCTGGCAGAGGGGGGGTGTTGGGCTATGGTTCATCCTCTCCGCAGTATCGTGCCCAGCGCAGCCCGATCCTGAGGCGAAAAATTAAGAACTAGATCTTGGGTTGTGTGAAGAAGTTATTTATTTTAAAGCAACGTATGTAAGGCTTTCTCTCTCCACATCTGTGGACAATTCTCATGTAAGTTATCAGACTTTTTCTATTTTCAAAAGAAAAATATTTAAATTTAACTTAAAATGGAATAAACTTCAAAGACCAAGAAACATACAAATGTTGAAGTCTTGTCAAAAGCAAAAAAAAATTGCTTACGTGAATTCATTCACTCTTTGAGTTGTCAGCAAGTTTGCAAATAGAGAATATCTTTCATTAAAATGGTACTCTGTCAGGCTTTATAAATTATCCATGAAACTAGAAAAGAATTGTCTACATGTGGATATCTAGGTAGACACGTTACCTAAATGATGAAATCTATGTTTGTATAACCTTTTTCTTTTTTTTTTTTTTTTGCTATTATACACAGCCTGTCTCCTGTCTAGTGATTAGAAAAATTGATTTGCTTCTAGGCATATCAAATATTGCTTTACCATTCAGTGAAACGGCTTTGATAAATATTTGTTTGATTCCCTGTAGTTGTTTGTAGTTATCCTTGTAATAACTTTTAATGAATCTTCTGGTGACATTAACAAGTTTCTAATTCTTCATGCAAGCACGTGAAGATAATTTAAAATCTGGCTGTAATGTAATATTCTGCTTTTCTTTTTTTTTTAATTGAATTTTACCCTATTCAGACCCTTTGCATTTTTTTTTCTTTCTGTGTAACCGAATATATAGTTGTACTTGCAAGGGAATTGTTGTAAAATTTTAGAAATTGTTAATGCTCTTTGTTCTTTTAGAATATTATGCAACATCTGTGATAAATTCTTTGACTTAATTAGGAAGATTGATGTTCAAATTGTGATTCCAAATACAACATAAATACTGTAGTAGTAGCATAATTCTGCAAAAGCAATATTACAAAGATTTAAAAGCACTTTAAGCATAAGGCAGTACAAAGATGGAAAAAAAAACCAACTTAAACTCATAATCTGATGTAATGCTTGGATGCTTAAACACTTAAAAGTAATTTTAAAATAGTTTCCTAACCACAAATATTGTGCTAAATCTTTATTTGAGGACCTAAGTTTGTTTAACAGATATTATATATACAGCGTATTTCCACTGCTCATTGTATTTTTTTATTCCTACTTTGAAGCAGATAAGTTGTAGATTCTAAACTGCTGAGTTACAGGGCATGTCGGTACTCATTTTAACCACAGATGTGTGAAAGTTTCTTTGCTTCTATTCTTGCAAGTTGTGTGTCATTTTGCCAACTATTAGGTCATGTAAGAAATTCTTTGCATCATATAAAATCCTCCACAATAGCATTGGAAATCTGAGTGATGTGCAGGTAAGCTCAAGAATTGAAGCAAAATATCCTGTTTTCTTTATGTTAGCCATAAATCCATCTTCCTTTTTTATGTTTTTTTGGATAACCATGTATGTCCTCAATATACATTATCAAAGTTTCTAGACAAATGTGCTGCATAATCCGTCCAGCTCCCATTTATACCAATTTGTTTTCTAAACTGCTATTATTTTTTTAATGAAGATGATGAGACATTTATGGTTCTTCGTTTTGATAAATCCGTTGAGGTAAGAGTATTTAGGAAGGAAAAGATTCTGAATGGGTTGACTCTTTTTTTATTAACTACTTTTACACATACATTAGAGAGGATATCTTTGGAGATCAGATTGATGTGATTATTTTGAAATTTTTCTTTTTTTTTTTTTTTTCATCTCTGCAAGCCTGATATCTGGTTTGTTCAGATTTTAGTAGAGCTTTGTGATATCAATTCATCCTAGGTTATTCAATGGTTGTTTTTTTTTCACTCCCTATCTTTTTGTGAATTCTTAATGATTAGTTTTTATCCACATATTCATTCCAATTTCTGTTAACCATTTTTACCTTTGTTTCCAACTTATTTTGATCCTTTTGATGATAAATCAAAAGAGTTTTCAGCAGAAACTTTTACATATTTTATACTGCTTTTTACCATTTTGTAAAGTTTTGTCTACTTTACTTATGTAATTTACTTAGTTTTGGATTTGAAACCAAAAGCAGAAATCTGTTTATTTCATCTTTCTTTTGTACTTTCCTCTGTTGTAAATCAGTGTATTCCCTCTAGCTCTTTCCCAGTTTGCTTAGACCAATGTATACGTCACCAATGATTTCATTTCTCTCGGACATCACCTGGCATTTTGCAGTTATGTCCCTATTCTCTAACAAATTGCACGTTGAGAACAATCTAGAGTACTTATAAATTTATGTATTTTGTATTTCTTACTGTTTTGACTGTGATAAACCAAATTGTCTGTTCGCGCAATATGTGTATAATGGCAATATAGCATAGCTGCAATGCACTAAACCAAAGTTTTTGTCTTAAAATTGAAGACGTGACTCCAAATTGTTGCAAAATGTATCATACTCTAGAGTGATGAGCCTATATATAATCGGTGTATTCAAATAAATATACTATCACAATTACAGAGTGTCTGCGCTACAAGTAATTCAGTGGAAATTTTCTTAAAAAACATAGAATGCATGCATTTATCCAGTGAATTTAGCTTTATCCACCACACAATGAAAAACAACCTTTCAAGAAAGTTTTGTGATTGAATATTTTTATAGACTGTGCCTCTCAGAAAACATTCCAATAGTTATGTTATGTTTAATGTGTGTTTTTTTTTACATTTGTAGAATTAATGTTACGAAAAAAAAAAGAATTGTAATAACCAACAATTCCATACAAATCCAACCCTCATGCTAGGGTATGAAGATCATCATTGAATGGATGGTTTGAAAAATCCTTTTCATTCATGGCTTTTTATGTTAAGTCGCACAACGAATAACCTTATTAATAATAAAGTGGTGAAATGCTGCAAACTTAACCGTCCAATAGATAATTTTTTTATTTTCTTCTTCCTTTTCTTTTAGTTTCAAGAGCTACGATTGTCGAGAATAAAGTGTGTTAACTAACAGCTTGTGGATTTGTGATATTTATTGTAAATTTATACACGTCATGTTGCTGTTTTTGTGTCCAAAATCCAAGACATTAGCTTTTGATTGTTTGTCTGTGTCTCCATTTTGACTTTTCTTTGAAAATTTTTTCCTTTTATTGAGTAGTAACAACCAAAGGCAGTTGCCCTTTTACTAATTCTGAAATTGGAATTTTACTCCACCATTTCCACAGCCAAACCTTTGGTAACATCCTAAGCCTGGAGGTCTCCACTTAGTAAAGAAGTTTAGGTCTGGTCCTGGTTCAACTCAAGACAAAATGAAACGCTTATCAGTAACAGCGGTTTTAGCTGAATCTTGCCCCCATTTTCAGAGCACCTTCATAAAGCATCATAAATTAAAAAAAAATAATAAAAAAGAGAAATTTTTAATTTTTGGGAGGAGGGATAAGAGAAAGATAGATAAAGAAAGAGAGAGAGAGTAAAGACAAAATGACCGAGAGAGCAATCAGAGTCACTGTGAGATTATAGAAATAAAAATTGATGCCAATTCTGACAAGAAAAATGAACTATTCTCAAAAGTTACACAATAATTCATGTTGCAAAAAACTGAAATAAGAATTACACAAGTACTAAATTATAGATTGCTCTACCGATCTATAATAATATCATGATAAGGAGATTTCTTTTTCCTTCATCAGAAATAGGTCAATTGCACTCGATTTGTAAATCTGGCATCCGGTGCTCATGTTTCAGATGTTAAAATTACATGATCAAACATCTTAATGTCATTTAGAGGAAGTTATTTTTGTTTGCTTCCTGATGAATAATGTTCAAAGTTGCATGAAACCACTTTTTCAAAATATTTAGATTTTTCAAATCCACTCTCATCCCAACTTTTTTTACAGCAAATTTCTAAGATTTGACGAGGCTCCTTTATACAATGTGCAACCGCGATAAAGTGTAGTTGCAGTCCAAGCCTATGCCCTACATAGTATTTGTAGGCCTAGCGTTCATTCCCTTGATTAATCCTCAAAATGAAAACAATCTCTACTGGCACCAGGCTACTTTGTTACTTTGACGGATAAATCAAATATCTTTACAAACTCCGTCCACGATTGAGGCATATCAAGAAAACTGGATCGAAGACCAGATCCTAAGTCCAAATGTACCAGTAATGTGCACTTTCTTACTTTGACTAATAAATCGAATCTCTTTACAAACTCAGTCCACGATTGAATCATGTCAAGAAAACTGGATCGAAGCCCGGATCCTAAGGCCTGAAGCAAATGTACCAGTGATGTTCACTTTCTTACTTTGACTAATAAATCTAATCTCTTTATAAACTCAGTCCACGATTGAATCATATAAAAAAAACTGGATCGAAGACCGGATCCTAAGTCCAAATGTACCAGTATTGTTCACTTTCTTACTTTGACTAATAAATCGAATCTCTTTACAAACTCAATTCATTATTGAGCCATGTGAAGAAAATTGGATCGAAACCCAATTCACCATTGAGCCATGTGAAGAAAACTGGATCGAAACTCAATTCACCATTGAGCCATGTGAAGAAAACTGGATCGAAACTCAATTCACCATTGAACCATGTCAAGAAAACTGGATCGAAACCCAACTCACCATTGAGCCATGTGAAGAAAACTGGATCGAAACTCAATTAACCATTGAGCCATGTCAAGAAAACTGGATTGAAACTCAATTCACCGTTGAGCCATGTCAAGAAAACTGGATCGAAACTTAATTCACCATTGAGCCATGTCAAGAAAACTGGATCGAAACTCAATTCACCATTGAGCCATGTCAAGAAAAGTGGATCGAAACTCAATTCACCATTGAGCCATGTCAAGAAAAGTGGATCGAAACTCAATTCATCATTGAGCCATGTCAAGAAAACTGGATCGAAACTCAATTCACCATTGAGCCATATCAAGAAAACTGGATCGAAACGCAATTCACCATTGAGTCATGTCAAGAATTTAGATCGAAACTTATTTCACCATTGAGCCATGTCAAGAAAACTGGATCGAAACTTAATTCACCATTGAGCCATGTCAAGAAAACTGGATCGAAACTCAATTTACCATTGAGCCATGTCAAGAAAACTGGATCGAAACTCAATTCACCATTGAGCCATGTCAAGAAAACTGGATCGAAACTCAACTCACCATTGGGCCATGTCAAGAAAACTGGATCGAAGCCTGGATCCTAAGGCCTGAAGCAAATGTCAAGAAAACTGGATCAAAACTCAACTCACCATTGGGCCATGTCAAGAAAACTGGATCCTAAGGCCTGAAGCAAATGTGCCAGTAATGTTCACTTTCTTACTTTGACTAATAAATCGAATCTCTTTACAAATTCAATTCATTATTAAGCCATGTGAAGAAAATTGGATCGAAACCCAATTCACCATTGAGCCATGTGAAGAAAACTGGATCGAAACTTAATTCACCATTGAACCATGTCAAGAAAACTGGATCGAAACCCAACTCACCATTGAGCCATGTGAAGAAAACTGGATCGAAACTCAATTAACCATTGAGCCATGTCAAGAAAACTGGATTGAAACTCAATTCACCACTGAGCCATGTGAAGAAAACTGGATCGAAACTCAATTCACCATTGAGCCATGTCAAGAAAACTGGATGGAAACTCAATTCACCGTTGAGCCATGTGAAGAAAACTGGATCGAAACTTAATTCACCATTGAGCCATGTCAAGAAAACTGGATCGAAACTCAATTCACCATTGAGCCATGTCAAGAAAAGTGGATCGAAACTCAATTCACCATTGAGCCATGTCAAGAAAAGTGGATCGAAACTCAATTCATCATTGAGCCATGTCAAGAAAACTGGATCGAAACTCAATTCACCATTGAGCCATATCAAGAAAACTGGATCGAAACGCAATTCACCATTGAGTCATGTCAAGAATTTAGATCGAAACTTATTTCACCATTGAGCCATGTCAAGAAAACTGGATCGAAACTTAATTCACCATTGAGCCATGTCAAGAAAACTGGATCGAAACTCAATTTACCATTGAGCCATGTCAAGAAAACTGGATCGAAACTCAATTCACCATTGAACCATGTCAAGAAAACTGGATCGAAGCCTGGATCCTAAGGCCTGAAGCAAATGTGCCAGTAATGTTCACTTTCTTACTTTGACTAATAAATCGAATCTCTTTACAAACTCAATTCATTATTAAGCCATGTGAAGAAAATTGGATCGAAACCCAATTCACCATTGAGCCATGTGAAGAAAACTGGATCGAAACTCAATTCACCATTGAGCCATGTCAAGAAAACTGGATCGAAACTTAATTCACCATTGAGCCATGTCAAGAAAACTGGATCGAAACTCAATTCACCATTGAGCCATGTGAAGAAAACTGGATCGAAACTCAATTCACCATTGAGCCATGTCAAGAAAACTGGATCGAAACTCAATTCACCATTGAGCCATGTCAAGAAAACTGGATCGAAACTTAATTCACCATTGAGCCATGTCAAGAAAACTGGATCGAAACTCAATTCACCATTGAGCCATGTCAAGAAAACTGGATCGAAACTCAATTCACCATTGAGCCATGTCAAGAAAACTGGATCGAAACTCAATTCACCATTGAGCCATGTCAAGAAAACTGGATCGAAACTCAATTCACCATTGAGCCATGTCAAGAAAACTGGATCGAAACTCAATTCACCATTGAGCCATGTCAAGAAAACTGGATCGAAACTCAATTCACCATTGAGCCATGTCAAGAAAACTGGATCGAAACTTAATTCACCATTGAGCCATGTCAAGAAAACTGGATCGAAACTCAATTCACCATTGAGCCATGTCAAGAAAACTGGATCGAAACTCAATTCACCATTGAGCCATGTCAAGAAAAGTGGATCAAAACTCAATTCACCATTGAGCCATGTCAAGAAAAGTGGATCGAAACTCAATTCACCATTGAGCCATGTCAAGAAAAGTGGATCGAAACGCAATTCACCATTGAGCCATGTCAAGAAAACTGGATCGAAACTTAATTCACCATTGAGCCATGTCAAGAAAACTGGATCGAAACTCAATTTACCATTGAGCCATGTCAAGAAAACTGGATCGAAACTCAATTCACCATTGAGCCATGTCAAGAAAACTGGATCGAGGGCAGCTTCGCCATTCGCTCCGCCGCTGTGCCAGCGAGAAACACCTTTCAGTTTCCCTAACCTTCACTTGAGATCCGCCTGGGTTGCTTGCTGCGGTGAACTGATGAAGGCTGCAAGATTCTTAACTGGCTGGGCCTTTCATAGCTCTAAATCTTTTAGTTTAATTATTAGATTAATAAACGATTAAAAAAAAAATCGCAACAGATTTTAGATCTAAATCAGGTTTAAAGCATTTATGCATAGACTATTTGGTTCCAATTCATTGAGATAGGGTATTTAAAACCAGCTTGAGAAAAAAAAATATCTCTGTGTATTAGGGGGTAGGGACCCGCATATGATTAACAAAACAAAATTTGGTCCTGGATCTAACCACAGAGAGGATGAATTGGTAGTAAGACTCGCAGCGCTTAGTGAGCAGAAAATAATTGACACGAATTAAGGTCCTAGGTAGGAATTAGGGCTGATCTAACCCTAATCTCGATAAAGAGTCTAGAATCAAATGAAAAAGACTTTAGAGAGAGACACAGAGACACAGAGAGACAGACAGACAGACAGACAGAGAGACGAAGAGAGTGTGAGATAGAGAGAAACAGAGAGAGTGCGAGATAGAAACAGAGAGAGTGAGAGAGAGAGACAGAGAGAATGAGAGAGAGAGAGAAAGAGAAAGAAAGAGAGACAGAGAGAAAGTGAGAGTGAGAAAGAGACACAGAGAGAGAGAGAGAGAGAGAGAGAGAGAGAGAGAGAGAGAGAGAGAGAGAGAGAGAGAGAGAGAGAGAGAGAGAGAGAGAGAGAGAGAGAGAGAGAGAGAAAACAGTGTTGGCCGGCTGTAGTACCTGTGACTGTGCACTGATAACATACATGGATAGGATTTTTCATGTTCAGACTACTGTAACAAAAGTCTTAATCTATAAAAAGACGAATTACAAAATAACGGGGAGTTGCCTTTAGAAGTAAAACCGCGGCCAGGCGGAGACGAGTTCAATTTATTTTATATTTGCAAAACATTCCCTTCTAGGTAATGATATAATTTAATATAATATGCATATGAGACGAGGTATTGTGAAGTAATTGATTATAAAAGATATTTTCTCAGACACACATATTCATCAAGCTACAAAGTGTTGTAACATGTACAGCTATGCTCTCAGAGACTTATGACTGAGATATAAATACATGATTGAATGCAAGGGAAAAACAACAACAATTTTATGACTTAAGCAGTGTAATTAAAGATGGGAAATCGGAGGATATTGATTGCAGTGTTTGGAAATTAAGAAAGGCGCTTTAAGATGGTTTCAGCAGTCATACTTAAAAACTAAAAACTCTAAATTGCAACTGTGGTGTTCGAACGATGCATTATGATAAATATTGGTTGTGAGATCAGCTGAGTTACCCAATTATTCCTTCATTGGTAACTCTAGTAAAGTGCGGTAGCTCTTCCAATTCAGCCGTGTATGCTCTCAACCACTGCTTCCCTGAAAGAGTTCCGCCCCTAAGCTCATCCTGCCACTGACCCTGTGGAAGGTAAATATCGCGCTTTATCTTCCCTTTCTCCAACATTGGCGCCACAAGTAGATTGTCTCCCAACAGAAATTGAGACTCGCACAGCAGCGCCTCCTTGTCCAGAGGATCTGTCCACCAAAGGGGTCTGACCATCGGCTCACCCGTCTCCTTGGCGTGCTTCATTAAAGAAAGGATGTCGTCCACGTACTTTTCTCGCAGTTTCATCATTTTCTGGACTATCGAGGTCGTATCCGGGTAATCTATGTAGTCCCACGGCGCTACGGAGAACTGGAGATACGGCATGAGGAGGGTAACCTGCAGCCAGCGGATGTACAGCTCTCTCTCGGGAAGTACGGTCTGGTCGATGTCCGAGGCGTTGTAGGCATTGCCGCCAATCATGTCCGGTAGGACGAACGGATAGCCTGCCAGCCCGTACGTCAGAGCGGTGGGGATGAGGGTGAGTAGGCCCAGCTCGTGACTCCAGTCGCTCGCACGATCCAACATGCGCACCATCGCGTGACAGCTCTGAGAGCGGAACCCGACCCTCACTTCTTGTCGCCGCTCCGACATGTCAGCGCGACACGCCGCGTCCACATAGTGTTTGGTGAAGTAATTAGGCGAAGATAGAACCCGGCTGAGGATGTATTTCTTCTTTGGAAGGTACGTAAGCTCACCGGCGTCGAATTTGAAAGAGGTCACGTTGTAATTTGTCTTCAGACTCTCCATCTGCTGGAGATACCAGTTTACAGCCTGAGGATTGGTAAAATCGATGATACCGGAATCGTTACCTCGCCACCAATCTACGGAAGCCGGTTGGCTGGAGTCATTGTAATCCTTTACAAAATAACCCATCTTTGATAAAATTCCATAATTGTCAGCGTCTTTGTTGACAAATGGATGCATCCACATTGTTGTTCTTATTCCTTTGCTGAGTAGTTCGTTTACCATGTTCGCCGGTTCAGGGAATTTATTCTTGTCGAAAGTTAAGTCACCGTAATGGGGTGTCCAGTCGTCATCTATCTCTAGCTGGGATATACTTAGATTGTTCTGCAGAATCTCACGGGCGAAGTCAAGCGCTTTGGATTGGTTGATGTAAGATTTGTATCTGGCCCAGGTGCTCCATATAGGAGCCTTAACAAGTTCCTCAGACGGAGTACCCTCAGGCATGGGCAGGTATTTCTTGGCCATTTCTTTCCATAGCACGCTAATGTCTTTAGCCCTGCACAGGTCATAACGCAGCCAAGGCTTGTCGTAGCTGAAATAAGGTGTGTCATCACCAATGCGACCAGTGAGGCAAAGGGTATTCTTGGAAGATTTCCTGTTTATAGCTAGATACAAAGGAGAATCTACATCAGCATGGATGCCCATCCCGAGCGAGGACACAAAGAGCGGCTCGAGGACATCACCGTACTCAACTCGGGAGAAGACCTCGCCGACTATGTAGGGAGAAGAGTTGATATTCATCTCGTTCATGGGCCAGAACTGATAGCGATCTTCGAATGCTCCGTACCACGAGGCGTGAAGCATATCGTAACAGTCGGTAGGGGTTTGAGGAACCCCGGGATGCGTCTTGCTCACATTCCAAGACATGGTGACGCACTCCAGAGACTCAGATGTGGTTTTAGCGGTGGCAATATGAAGTCTTATCCCGTCCTCCCATTGCACACACAGAGCTGTGCCATCTGACGCACTATCTGGACACTGTTTCGCAGTCCCCTGCCCGCCGATGCCAAGCTGTGAGGAGAGGAGCTGTTCCGTGGCGCGTGCCTTGGCGGTCATGTACACAGCCTTGCCGCCCTGACTGATGTACACATTGACTTCAGGTCCTAGAGTCAGAGTGACTGAAGGAGGTTCTGTGTCCTTGTTCTTGTGCTGCTGCCAAAGATGCACGGCCACCCCTGTGAGCAGGCCTGCCATCAGGAACACACACATGACCAGTACCACGACACGCATCCTCACCTTCATGCTGAGTGCCACACACTGGGCGCTGTTTGCTATATGTTCTGTAAGGAACAAAGGATGTTTTGTTTTAACAACGTAGAAAGTAAGAGATGACATAAAATCCTCTTAACGGGAGTGGCAACATGAGTGTAACATGAACACCTCAATTGTTTGACGCCCATCGGAGAAAGGTCCTCGCTTAGAGCAGTAGAGGTCTGATCAAAAGATTTTGGTGGTTTATTACATTTATGAGGCATTACAGTAAATTCGATATCTGGTTTTCAATATTTGTTTTGAATTTTAGAAAACATTCCATAAATCTACTAGGCTTTTTTCAAAGACAAACGTTTTTGCAGATTTCTATAAAGAAAAGCTAACTCATATAAAACTAAGCGCAAAGAGGGGTTAAAAAATAGACTTGCTATAATACATCGCCAACAGAGCGTTTTAAATATCGCCTGTTTGGAACACGGTGATGCTAGGCTAGTATAAACAAAAAGGAGGCAAATTTGTGTTTTCCAGGCTGAGGTTATGTGGCTTTCCCATTAAGGTAGACCAGACTCTATCCAGTACCCTAAAGTATCAGCTGGGAAGGAATTTTCGAGATAACGTCTTCAGTATTAATGTTTCTCAGATTATTTATATAATTATTGTTTTTCTTTTCTTTTTTTTTTAATTTTGGACAGCGTCTGGTACAGGTAGACACGAAATTTAAATCGAGTTGCTTTCCTTCAGTATAAAAACCGAAATATAAATCATTATTGATTAATGAAAATTTTGCACACTGCACGCACGCATACACATGCAACCCCCCCCCACACACACACACACATGCATAGTTTAAATTGCAAGAGCAATGTAAAAACTACATTGAAAAAGAATAATAATTTCTTGTGCGAAATACTTTAAAAAATCAAACTCTGAGCTACTCATGCTGTCTGCTTTTCAAAGCCATTTTCTTAAATAATAATAATAATAATAATAATAATAATAATAATAATAATAATAATAATAATAATAATAATAATAATAATAATAATAATAATAATAATAACAATAATAATAATAATAATAATAACAATAATAATAATAATAATAATAATAATAATAATAATAATAATAATAATAATAATAATAATAATAATAATAATAATAAAATAATAATAATAATAATAATAATAATAATAATAATAATAATAATAATAATAATAATAATAATAATAATAATAATAATAATAATAATAATAATAATAATAATAATAATAATAATAATAATAATAATAATAATAATAATAATAATAATAATAATAATATTTAAAAATAAAAATAAAAATAAAAATGAACCTTGACTAGATAAACAATAGTTTGTGACATTTTTCCATTTTGTGAGAATGTAATTGAAAAGACTCCAATCTGTTTCCAGAAAACACAGCAATTTACGATTACCGTGCCAAGAGTTACAACTGCATGCCTAGAATATAGACTAGTACTAGATTTAGACCTAAAGGTGGCAGACCACTAGATTTATTATAATTTAAAAGAGCTAGAGTCTTAGGTATTGCTCAGCAGTGGTTAGGATAAAGTTTTAAGTGAAAATGGTCATTTATAAATCTCCAGCTCTTATAAATCTTAGTGGGTACTAGACCTAGTGGCGATAGCACATTTCGTGCAGATTTTCGAGGTTGCTGCAAAACACTATAATAAAATTATGTAGATTCTAGAGCTTCATTCTTCTAGCTAATCTGCGCCTTTTCGTTGCTTTGAAAAAAACAATTTGTTTGAACTTATATTATTACCCGTACAAGTGTCATTAGAAAATAAGTGGGTTTATAAAGCAAAGCCATCGATTGTTAATTTTGTGGAAATGCTTAACTCTTAGGCTATTAAAAAAAGGCGATAACTAGTCTTACTGGCCTTTATCCTTGTTTTGATGAGATAAACGTAATAAAATATAGCTGTACGGAACTAAGAAACTCCAAAGTAATTTCTAGCGCATAATATTTAGGAAAAAAATGTGATATCAGTGCTGGTTCTATTAAAAAAAAAACAACAAATCGGTTGGGTTCTGTTATCGCCGCCTCGAATCACTTCCAACGTGACAATTGTTGGCTCTAACCACAGGCCTCTGGAATATCCAGTAGACCATGCTCTAACTCGCAGCCTATTAGTATCCCCCCAACCCCTGTTTTCCGCTGACCAAGATTGTCCGAAGCCGTTTATGAATTTCCTGGAACAATATTGTACATTATTTACGAAAGAGGATAATTATATATGTCTAAAACCAGCATCTAACATCTAAGCGATGGTAAGGGCAGGTCGCTTTTTGATTTTTCTTTCGTATTTCTTGACCAGCCCATCCCGATTACGTAGGCCTATCGCCTTGAAAATTGAGCTATGTAAATCACATAACAGATTAAAAACGTAGCAAGAAAAATGTGCGACGGCAAAACGTTTCACCTCAACCCACCTCGGTGTACCTTGTTAAAGTGGCATGAATACAGTCATTCTCATTGATAAGATAATACTGGGTAGAATAAATCACGTACAAGTACTGTACTAGATAGAGGCAATAATTTGAATAGTATATATTATTGGTAAGCTTAGGCCAGTCTGTGACCAAGTTTAGCATTATCTAGATTTACTTTTATCTTGACCTAATGGCTAAAGAAGATAATAGAGTATCACAGAGTTATGCTTGTTCGATATTGAATTTTATCTACATGGACATTGGGCAATTTTTAAACCTCAAAGAAATCTATCAAATTCGGTCCAAAAAAAAAAAAGAAAAAAAAGAAAAGAAATAAATAAAAGTGAGATCAAAGATCAAGGTAGTGGTATTAGTAGAAGTAGGTTGAAATAGAAGTGGTATGGTTTGCAATAACAATTGTATTAGTAGTGTTGAAAAAGTAATTATAGTAGTGGTACTACTACTACTACTACTACTACTACTACTACTACTACTACTACTACTACTACTACTACTACTACTACTACTACTACTACTACTACTACTACTACTACTACTACTACTACTACTACTACTACTACTACTGCTGCTGCTGCTACAACTACTACTACTACTACTACTACTACTACTACTACTACTACTACTACTACTACTACTACTACTACTACTACTACTACTACTACTACTACTTCTGCTACAAAAACAACAACAACAAAAACAACAACAACAACAACAACTACTACTACTACTACTACTACTACTACTACTACTACTACTACTACTACTACTACTACTACTACTACTACTACTACTACTTAGTCTACTACTACTACTACTACTACTACTACTACTACTACTACTACTACTACTACTACTACTGCTGCTGCTGCTGCTGCTGCTGCTGCTACTACTACTACTACTACTACTACTACTACTACTACAACAGTGCAATTCTATCTCTGGACAAGTTATTAGTTTCATCAGCTGAAGGCATGGCACAATATAAAAATTCAGAATTGGTTGGTAGTTTTAATACTAATTTTTCAGGATATCTTTATGTAATTAGCTCTTGTGTATTTACATGAACCCCATGAATTATTTTGCTTGCCAAAGACAAGATCTGACTTTGTTGCAGCATAAAATGTGAGCCTCGTGCCAGTGTAATTTGCATGATAATTCCGACGTGTTACACAGCAGAAATGTTTACATCAACACGACGCTGTACAAGTCAATATAGCATTTCAGTTCTCTCCATTGATCCAGTAATTAACGCTTATTAGAATTAGGCCTAGGATCTACTTTAAAAAAATTACATGTATATTCATAAAATTTATATCAGTATTTAGTTGTTTCTGTTTACATTTTGAGATGAAATACCACAACAACGATTTGCTGATGTTTAGTGGCCCTTGTATGAATAGGACGAAACTTGCGTTGAAATTACCGATGTTTTGAATGCGTCCAGTAATAGAGAAAAGGGAAAAAGAAAATACAATCTTCTAAAATTTTCTTGCCAGAGTTCCTAGTGTTTGCTTCGTTGCTATGCAAACGATAGGGCTTGTATTAATACTAATAATAATACAAATAATAATAATAATAATAATAATAATAATAATAATAATAATAATAATAATAATAATAATAATAATAATAATAATAATAATAATACAAACAACAACACTAACAACAAAAAGAGAACAACAACAACAACAACAACAACAACAACAACAACAACAACAACAACCACAACAGCAACAACAACATAAAATCATCAAAAACGAAAGAACATCCACAATTGCTGATTTTTAGTGATAATTACAAAGTTGAAAATATATTAATAATAAAACTTTTGATATAGACAGATTCTCCTATGAGACACATACCTTAATTCGGTGAAAAGCCTTGTCTTTGTTACCGGGTAGGCCAGAACTATGAACTGATCAAGCCTTCATGGAATATAAAACTACGATTACGTCTACCGTCTGCTAAGTCTAAAACTGCGAACTTCAGACGCGGGAGCTGCATGACAACCCTGGGCCGTATAATTAAGTCAAAGATATCGTTGACCAAAAACTTTATCAGGTCTGGTCACAGCGTTATGGTTTTAACAAGCAAGCCGGCTAGTAGTTGTCTCAGTTTTACCACAGAGGTTTGACATAATTATTTAACCTCTTCGGTTTTGATAGGTTAAGCCAGCGTTACTTGGAATGTAGGTGTGTAGGGCGCTTATAGGTTATTAATTGTTTGTCGTGTTTGATAGACTAGTGCGTGGATCTTGGTTTTGATTGTGTTATCACCGATCTGTCACCTGTTGCTGTTATAATCTTACCGCCCCGTAGCTTGAGCGGTTTGATAATTTTGCTTGCTGCTTCATGCCCCGTAGCTTGTCTTGGTTTCTTATAGCACACAGGTGGACTGCTGTAATTTCTCTGATTAATTATAATTACTGTAGACCTGTTTACGATACCGATGTTGTTGTTCCAATGTCTTATATAAGGCACAAACTCTATTGATTTATTATTTTATTCTTCATCATTAATTACTTGGAAAGGGGAAAGTAAGAAATTGCTGGAAAGTAATAATGTTATACAACGGCCATAGGCCCATCGCTCTCTCTCTCTCTCTCTCTCTCTCTCTCTCTCTCTCTCTCTCTCTCTCTCTCTCTCTCTCTCTCTCTCTCTCTCTCGATCTATCTCTCTCTCTCTGTCTTGATCTATCTCTCTCCCTCTCCCCACCCTTCATACAGTAAAATTATTTTGCACAAGCCTTGATGTTTTTGCGAAATGTTAACTCGACGATACCAAATGAAACCTCGAATTCATGACATTAATAAAATTTTAATCCACATTTACTTCCACTTGTGCCAGAAAGAAGGAGAGGCACAGAAGCACGAAGAGAGAGAGAGAGAGAGAGAGAGAGAGAGAGAGAGAGAGAGAGAGAGAGAGAGAGAGAGAGAGAGAGAGAGAGAGAGAGAGAAAGAAAGAGAGAGAGAAGCAATCTCCTACTTTCATCACCTTGAGTATCTTGTTTCATTAGATGACCAGTCTCTATTGAGGCCAGATATCTCCAGTTATCTGGTAGATGTTCACAGCAACACCGCTCTAGATAAACATTGGATTTGATTGACGCTGTTTTAGACCATCTTTGTAAAAGGAAATGAAAGCGAAAAGAATTATACAACTAGAGAAATTGCAATATAGAAATTTATCCATTTGATGAGTTTTTAAAACTTATGTAAAATTTATGACAAGCAGTTCACAAACATCTGCTTTTTTTTTTTTAGAGATGAGTGCCGCATCGAAAGTAATTCATTTAAAATCTTTCTGCCATATGCATAATCTCTTTTTCACACTTGTGTGTATATCATCTTGAGAGCGTGATGTGTGTAATCTTTGTATTTAGTTTTATGATGAAGGTTTCGTTGTGAAATAGAATTAACTATTTAAGAATGAATTTTAAAAAATTGGGTGAGGTGGTAGGGGGAGGGGGTTAAAAAAGCATGAATGGAGATAGTAAATGCAACAAAGTTGCATTCTTTTTAAAATTTTTACCTTTTTCTCCCATTGTCTTTACACCGTAAGTCTGTGTTGTGCAATAATTCGCTTTTTTTCCCTTTACTGTGATGAGAGTTAATTCGTGTATATGTGATGTGTAAAGATATGAAGTCCATAAGACTTGTTTCCATATTTTATTAAAGGAAATCCCCTTCCTGTTCTCTTCTGTAGAAAGTTAAGGGAAAGAAGATTTGCCTCTGCTTTCGAGATTTGCATTCTTTTAGGTAGAAAGACAATTTCAGCAATAACAATACTTAGGTTTTGCCATTTCATGAAGAAAACCGAGAATGTTTCATCATAGACAATGAACAGTCCCTTTGATTTCAATTTTTTATTAATTGGTTCCCCTCACGATTTTCTTGAGAGCACAAAAATCTGTAATATTGTATTGTTTTATTCAAAAAAGGTTAGTTAGTCCATTAGAAAAGTCAGTCACTTGATAGCGAACATGTGCGGCGAAATTTGCATTAACCTTCCAAGAGTTTGAATGATAACGATGTTGTCAGAGGGTAATAACAGTCAAATTCCCTTTGCATTGTTGGTGGGATATATAACTTCCCTTGGCTAAGTAAAAAGTTTTATTAGTTTGTTGTTCTGGTTTTTTTTTTTTGGTTTTTTTTTTGTTTATTATTTCTTTTACCACAATTTTGTGAGGAGGTAAACAATCTCACCAGTAAAGATACGAAAAGCACAATCTTTTAATCAAATTAGCAAATCAATGATTAACTATATTAATAATGTTTATTTATCTCGATCTTCTAGTAAAAGCACCAACCCTAAAGTTTAACCAATATTGCCATGGCTTAGATGCTTTTTTTTCCCCAAAAAGATCTCATGTTGTATTTTATGTATTAGGTCCTGCTAAAGACTCTGTTTTCTTCTCACACTGGGCTGTAACCTTTTAATGTAAAAATGTTCCAAAGATTGTTTTTGTTATTAAAGAATTGAAATCTTATTTTTCTTTTTGGTTTGGTACAATCTAAGTCGTGAACTGAGTGAAAGGCTGAGTGGTTAATTGCTGATGCTGTGATATGCGGAAAACACATTAATCTGGGACCAAAGTCCTGAGCAAAATAGCAAATATGATTGCTGGAAATTTCATGAAGTGAATTCGGATCCAAATACATGATAACGCTAGTCAGAATATCTTACACTTAAAATAGCTGGATTTCTGTCACTTTTTCATGTCATGCAGTTTCGCAATCAAAAGCTAAACAGTTTGAGTTAAACTGGACACTTTTTATGAGAAATCGTGGTAATATAGACAAAAGAATGTGTCAATTTAAACTGAGATGTTACTTTCTTGAAGGAGTAATTTCTTGTCTGAATGGGTAAACTTTGATAAAATAATAAATCTGAAGTTATATTGTACTGTTATGGAAAATGTACTAATTTTTCTTTTAATTGGCTATATCAAACAAAAAATGGTGAGACAAAAAGTGCACTAAAATATCTGTATAAAACTCTTGCATCGTTGCCGTGTTTTGGTCGGTATTTATGAACAAAAACAACTCTCTGACGATTATACTAGTGCATGTGATTAGATACAGAAAGTATTGTTTCTCTTTCTTAAAAAGTATTCGAAACCTTAGCAAAAGTTAAGCTATCAGTTGAATCAGAGTGATAGCCTTGTTATCAAATCCAACACTGAGGAGCCTCGTTGGGCATTCAACAACTTTGTCTCGCTATTTCTCATTCTTGCTGTGTTCTTCCATTCAACCTTCTTTGTGTGTGTGTGTGTGTCTCTCTCTCTCTCTCTCTCTCTCTTTCTTCTTTCCCACACTTTTAATATTTTTTACATCTTTGTGTCTCTGTCTATGACACTATATCACTGATTCTTTCCCTAACTGCGTTTCACCATTTTTTCTTCTCTTTCTCGTTCTGAGACACTCTCTCTCTCTCTCTCTCTCTCTCTCTCTCTCTCTCTCTCTCTCTCTCTCTCTCTCTCTCTCTCTCTCTCTCTCTCTCTCTCTCTTCGCTCGCTTTCTCTTTCTTTTTTGTCTCTTTTTCTATAATTTTGATACATTAAGTTTATCTTTATGTCTCTTTCTATATGAGTTTATTACTAAATATTTCTTTCTATATGTCGCTATTTTTTATAGTCTCATCGAGGCAGAGATTATCACGATTTTAGTACTGATAAGCAGAGGTGACGTGTCAGTCACAAGTAGATAGTACGTTAGTGGGATAATGGAAATTTGGTGAAATCCGTCTCCCGTGGAACATAATAAATAGCAAAGGAGAATGTGGGATACGTAAAGGATAGTTTCTCTTTCAATGGACGAAAAAAAAAGGATAGTGCACCTTTCAAAGAAATTAAAAAAAAAAAACACCCATCTCCCTATAAAGGAAGATATTCAACTCCCTATAATGGGAAATATGTCAAAAGATTGCAGGGGGTGAAAAACCTCCGCCATAATTATAGACACTCTCAGGATGGCCGGCCCACCGACACCACATTGACGAAGTACCAAAGTCGCCGGTACCTCTGAGCAGGTTGTGCTTATCACACAACCCACGACAAAGCTTCCCTGCCAGCATCCGAGCACCAAAGTAATGCACACAAGTGCGCATCCCGATGTTTTATGGGAGGAGCCACATCAGACCCAAAGCATAAATGACGACAGGCGCGGGCCGTCATAGTATGTGGACCTTGACCGTTTAACGGGTCTTGAAGCCAGTTCCTGGCGAAGTTGCCTTGCCAGGCAAAGTTCAAACTCTCATGATCCATATAAGTAAACAGTGACACACTATCTTCAAGCGGTTTACTTGCGACGGATATTCTCACAATTTTGTTCATAAACATCCATATTAAAAAGACCGGAACTCGTAAAATTTAACTAAAAACTGCACTTCTTACCGAATATTAATTAAAAAAATTATTTCTGTGTCATGATACGTATTGGGATGAATCTCTTAACTATTCAAGAAAATCAGTTAAAACCTTGTTTGGGTTTTAAGATATGTAACTCTACGCCATATCTTATTAACTTGAACTGAGTTTGTTCAGTTTGTCAACACGCCTGGGGGTTTGTTTATGTTTTCCTCCGACCTTGCCTGCCTCTTCCGACATTAATACTAACAAGGTCAACTAATCAACGAATAGAGTAGATGGAAATTCGATTGATTAAAGATATTGATGTTTAAATTTCTAAAACATTAAACCATTATGCATTCGCATAAATTATGTCTAATAAAGGCGATCATTAAAAAAATGAACGATCTCAAGGCGAACCCTTCTTCCTGCCTGCATCTTTTATTTCGTTAGTCCGAGAGAAAGAGAGAAAGACAAAGAAAGACAGAGACACAAACAGGGGGAGGGAGAGAGAGAGAGAGAGAAAGAGAGAGAGAGAGAGAGAGAGAGAGAGAGAGAGAGAGAGAGACAGAGAGAGGCAGAGAGAGACAGAGAGAGAGAAGGAATGGGCAAAATGAAGAAATTCTTTTTTAAAATAACTTGACACAAAGACTATTACGGGATTCATATTTCATTTTTCCTTATTTTTGTTCTGTTGTTTTTGTTCTTGTTGTTGTGTCGTTGTTGTTGTTGCTGTTGTTGTTGTTGTTGTTGTTGTTGTTGTTGTTGTTGTTGTTGTTGTTGTTGCTGTTGTTGATGATGATGATGTTGATGATGATGTTTTTCCGCGTTCCTTTTAATTGCTGTTTTTACGGACACTGTTGTCAATGTTGTTTTTGTTCTTTTTTTCATTCGTAACTTGTACTATTTCCCTGTTTAGTTTTCTATTTCTTTCCACGATGAAATAAACAGAATCATTTGATAGAATCTTTATATGTTGGCTGTTGGTCCTAAGTTCTAAATCCCTCCGTTCAGATGGTTATAGGGATGAAACTCCACTGATTATCTCCAACCTATGGACATTGTTGTTGCTGTTGTGGAAATTATAACTGCGGCTATTGCTTTTTTATATTCCTAGTGCTGCACTCTGTTACGGTGATTAGAGACCTTAATTCCGCAGCTGGTGTTGGCATTTCTGACTGAGAGAGAGAGAGAGAGAGAGAGAGAGAGAGAGAGAGAGAGAGAGAGAGAGAGAGAGAGAGAGAGAGAGAGAGGAAGATTTTTTAACAAACTAAAGAAAAACAATCATAGTATATATCATCTCTTAGGTAAGCCGTGCTTGAGTGATTGAAATTAGTTATAGAGAGAAAGGGACTGACAGAGAAGGAAAGAGAGAGAGAGAGAAAGAGAGAGAGAGTGAGAGAGAGAGGGAGAGAGAGAGAGAGAGAGAGAGAGAGAGAGAGAGAGAGAGAGAGAGAGAGAGAGCGGACGACTAGGAACGAAAGAGTTAAGAGAGAAAGTGCGAAACAGTTACTTTCCTCTAAACGTAAAGCCACCTTAAATTCCTTCGCATATTTAATAAAGTTCTTACGATTGCTGAGTGATTGCTTCGTGAGGCTATTTTTTTCTACTCTTTTTTTTTCTGCTCTTCCTGGTTCGCCTCTTTCACACAATCTCTCTTTCTGATATATATATATATATATATATATATATATATATATATATATATATATATATATATATACATGAGTTGTCGTTAATTTTGCATTTCAACAGTTACTTTCTTCGACAAGTAAGGCCACATTAGATTCCTACTCGTGTTTAGCAGAGTTCATGCCCTTACTGAGTGAATAATTCGTGTGGCTATTTCTTTCTATTTTTCCTGGATCTCCACTTTCACACTCGCTCTCGTTTTGTATCTCTATCTCTCTTACTGTCTCTTTCTTTCTCTGTCTCTATTTCTTTCGTACTCTCTCTCTCTCTCTCTCTCTCTCTCTCTCTCTCTCTGTTTCTCTCTCTCTCTTTCTCTTTCTCTCCCCCTTAGTTTCTCCATCTCACTATTTTTTTTCTATACCCCTTTTTTTAAATTTCGGCACATTTTTTTGTATCTTTCCGGCTTTGTCTATGTCAATTACTATCTCACTTTTTCTATCCATCTGTGTGGACAATTTCTTTCTTCTAACTGGTTCTTCCTTTTACAGACACACACACACACACACACACACTCTCTCTCTCTCTCTCTCTCTCTCTCTCTCTCTCTCGCTCTAGATCTGTCTATGTCTCACTATCTTTTTTCTTTACCTCTTTTCTCTTACTTTGGATACATTTTTTAATCTATCAAAATCTGTCTATGTCAGTTACTAACTCACTATTTCTATGTAAATGTGTGGAACTAAATCGTTCTTTTTTCTCTGGTTCTTCCGCTTCTACTCTCTCTCTCTCTCTCTCTCTCTCTCTCTCTCTCTCTCTCTCTCTCACACACACACACACACACTTTTTGTCTTCGTCGGTGTATAACTCACTCTTTCTTTATATGTCAGCGTCCTTATTTCTTTCTTTTTTCCACTTTATTTCCTTTCCGCTCTCTCTCTCTCTCTCTCTCTCTCTCTCTCTCTCTCTCTCTCTCTCTCTCTCTCTCTCTCTCTCTCTCTCTCCTTTTCTCTGTTGTTTGCGAGTCTTTCTTTATCCGGTTGATTTTCCTTCACTTTCTCTTAATTTTTTCCTCTCTGTCACTATTCTCTCTCTTTATCTCTCTTTCTCTCTCTCTTTCGCTCTATCTCTATTTCTCTATTGCTCTCTCTCACATCTTCTCTTCTTTCCGCCACTTCTCTCATTTCTGACTATTTTTTTTAATATGTTTCTGTCCGTTTTTAAATCAGTTTATTCGTCAGTCTTCCTCTATAATTGTGTGTCGCTATTTCTTCCATCTCTTTCTGGTCTATCTTCTTTCATTTTCTCTCTCTCTTCCTATCTCTCTCTCTATGTATGTATGTGTGTGTGTCTCTCTCTTATGTTTGCCTCCTCATGTCATTTTCAAAATAATTAAAAAAAAAATTTTAACAGATGTATCAAGCGCAGTTTATTACTCTTTCTTTTTCTCTAACTGTGTCGCTATTTCTTTGTGATTCATTCTCTTCCGCACTATCTCTCCTTCTGTGTTCCTCTTTTGCTCTCTTATTCATTTCCCCCTCTCAACCCTCCTCCCTCCTTTTCTCTCTACTCCCCCACCTCTGTCTCTCCCCCCCCCCCCCACCACTCTCATTCTCTCTCTCACTCTGCCTCTGTCTCTGTCTGTCTGTCTGTCTGTCTGTCTCTCTCTCTCTCTCTCTTTTTTTTTTTTTTTTGTCTATGTCTATTTATAACTCCTTCTTTCTCTATATTTGTTTGTCCTTTCTTTTTTTTTTCAAGTTATTTCCCTTCCAGGCTCTCTCAATCTTTGTCTCTCTCTCTCTCTCTCTCTCTCTCTCTCTCTCTCTCTCTCTCTCTCTCTCTCTCTCTCTCCTTCTCTTATCTTTGCGCCTCTTCACTTATTTTTGACTATTTTTTTTTAAATCTTTCAGACCGTTTCTAAATCAGTATATTCTCAGTCTTCCTTTATAACTGTTTGTCGCTATTTGTTCCATCTCTTTCTGGTTATTCCTCTGTCTTTCTCTCTCTCTCTCCTTCTATTTCACCTCTGTTCTATGACTTTTTACGTTTTTATCTTTATGCGTCAGGTTATGTCTGTTTTTAAAAATCATTCTTTGTCTATACCTGTACTTTGGGTTCCTATTTCTTTCTTTTCTCGGGTTATTTCCCTTCCACACTTTCTCAATCTCTTTCGCTGTCTCTCCCTCTCTTTCGCTCCTTCTTTCTCGCTCTCTCTCTCTGTCTCTTTCTCTCTTCTTTGCGCCTCTTCTATCATTTTTGAACATTCTTCATCTTTGTCTCCTTTTCAAAATCAGCCTGTCAATCAGTCTTCTTCTGTAACTATGTGTCGCTATTTCTTCAATCTCTTTCTGGTTATTCTTCTTTTATTTTCTCTCTCTCTCTCTCCTCTCTCTCTCTCTCTCTCTCTCTCTCTCTCTCTCTCTTTCAATATGTCTTTTCTTTGTCTCTTTTCTGTAATTTTTGACAAAGTTATATATATATTTTTTTTAATTTTACTAATAGGTCTATAGCAGTTTATTAGTCTTTCTTTATCTCCAACAGCGTGTCGCTGTTTCTTTCTTCCATTTCTGATTCTTCCTCTACCATACCATATCTCTTTCTTTCATCCTCTGTTTCTCTATTTTTTCCCCCTCTTTCTACCAACCACCTTTTATTCCTCTTTTATTTTCTCTCTATCCTCTCTCTCTCTCTCTCTCTCTCTCTCTCTCTCTCTCTCTCTCTTTCAATATGTCTTTTCTTTGCTTCTTTTCTGTCATTTTTGACACAGTTATATATATATATATATATATTATATATATATATATATATATATATATATATATATATATATATATATATATATATATATATATATATATATATTTAAATTTTACTAGATAGGGCTATAGCAGTTTATTAGTCTTTCTTTATCTCCAACAGCGTGTCGCTGTTTCTTTCTTCTATTTCTGATTCTTCCTCTACCATACCATATCTCTTTCTTTCATCCTCTGTTTCTCTATTTTTTCCCCCTCTTTCTGCCAACCACCTTTTGCTCTCTCTCTCTCTCTCTCTCTCTCTCTCTCTCTCTCTCTCTCTCTCTCTCTCTCTCTCTCTCTCTCTCTCTCTCTCTTTCTCTCGCTATCTCTTTCTTCAAGTAGTCACAAGTGCACAGTGCGTTAGTGGATTAATGGAAAATTAGGTGAAATGCCTCTCCCGTGGAACATAACAAACAACAAAGGAGAATGTTGGATATTTATAGGATAGTTCCCTTTTCAATGAAAAAAGAAGATAATGCCCCTTTCACAGGAAAAATAAAACAACACAAAAACATCTCCCTATAAAGGAAGATATTCAACTCCCTATAATGGGAGATATGTCAAAAGATTGCAGGGGGTGAAGGGTTTCAGCTCTGAACCTCCGCCATATAGACACTCTCAGGATAGCCGGCACACCGACACCACATCGACGAAGTACCAAAGTCGGCGGTACCTCTGAGCAGGTTGTGCTTATCACACAACCCACGACAAAACTTCCCTGCCAGCATCCGAGCACCAAAGTGATGCACACAAGTGCGCATCCCGATGTTTTATGGGAGGAGCCACATCAGACCCAAAGCATAAATGACGACAGGCGCGGGCCGTCATAGTATGAGGACCTTGGCCGTTTTACTGGTTTTAACACCGTTAGGGTTTGAAGCTAGTTCCTGGCGAAGTTGCCTTGCCAGACAAAGTTCAATCTCTCCTGATCCATATAAGTAAACAGTGACACACTATCTTCAAGCGGTTTACCTGCGACGCATATTCTCACAATTTTGTTCATTAACATCTATTTGAAAAAGGCCGGAATTCGTAGTATTTAATTATAAGCTACTCTTCTTACCGAATAGTAATTAAATAAAAATCTAATTCTCTGACATGAAACAAATTGGGATGACTCTTCAAATTTTTCAAGGAAATCGGTGAAAACCTTATATGGGTTTTAAGATATGTAACTCTATGCCATAACTTATTAACTTGAAATGAGTTTGTTCAGTTTGTCAACACACCTGGGGGTTTGTTTATGTTTTCCTCCGACCTTGC
Source organism: Elysia crispata (assembly GCA_033675545.1). NCBI lineage: Eukaryota > Metazoa > Mollusca > Gastropoda > Plakobranchidae > Elysia > Elysia crispata. Next base: position 302,334 of record JAWDGP010003691.1, on the reverse strand, counting down.
CTGCCTCTTGCGACGTTAATACTAACATGTTCAACTACTTTACGAGTAGACTAGATAGAAATTCGATTAATAAGATATTTATGTTAGAATTTCTAAATCATTAAAGTATTTTTCATTCGCGTATGTCTTTTATAAATCAATCATAAAAAAACTGTTTCATCTCAAGGCGAACCCTTCTTCCTGCCTACACTTTTTATTTCGTAAGTTAAAGAAAAAGAGAGAAAGACAGAGAGAGAGAGAAAAAGAGAGAGTGAGAGAGAGAAAGAATGAGAGAGAGAGAGAGAGAGAGAGAGAGAGAGAGACTTTTTTTGCACAAACTAAAGAAACACAATCATAGTATATATCACCTTTGAGGTAAGCCGTGCTTGATTGGTTGAAATTTGATATAAAGAGAAAAGGATTGACAGAGAAAAAAAGTAGGAGAGAGAGAAAGATATATATATATATGTATATATATATATATATATATATATATATATATATATATATAGAGAGAGAGAGAGAGAGAGAGAGAGAGAGAGAGAGAGAGATAGAGAACGACAAAGGACGAAGGAGTTAAGAGAGAAAGAGCGAAACCCAGTAAGAAAAAAAAATGTTGAATACTTTTTTTACTTGAATAAAAAGATCTATGTGTATTCAACAACTCTTAATTGTATATGAGTTATCGGAATTTTTCCATTTCAACTACTACTTTGTTCTAAACGTAAGGTCACATTAAATTCCTTCACATATTGAATAGAGTTCTTGTAATTGCTGAGTGATTTTTTTCTACTCTTCCTGGTTCTTCTCTTACACACCATCTCTCTCTCTCTTCCTATCTCTCTCTTTCCTACACTTAGTTTCTCCATCTCACTATCTTTTTATTTTACCTTTTTTTCTCTTACTTTCGATACATATTGTGCATCTTTCCGTCTCTATGTCAGTTTAAAACTCACTATTTCTGTCTAACTGTGTTGACAATTTCTTTTTTTCCATCTGATTCTTCCTCTTACAATATCTCTCTCTCTCTCTCTCTCTCTCTCTCTCTCTCTCTCTCTCTCTCTCTCTCTCTCTCTCTCTCTCTCTCAGGAAATGTCTATGTCTGTATATAACTCACTCTTTCTCTTTACCTGAGCATCCTTCTTTCTTTCTTTTTTTCACTTTATTTCCCTTCCACGCTCTCTCTCTCTATGTCTCTTGCTAGTTCGTTCTCTTTCCTTTTTCTTTTCTGCGCGACTCTGTCTTTTTCCGGCTCTCTCGTTCTGTCTCCCTCACTCTCTTTCTCTCATTTTTGCGCCTCTTCCTACAATTATTATTATTCTTTTGAATCTTCATATCTATTTCTAAATCAGCTTATTGGAAAATTGGTGGGAACCATGAAATGAGGTAGGACTTGGTGAACCCAAAAATGAGTATTTTTAACCCTTAATTCTCCGCCGATGGCTGTAAATGATTTATATAATACAAATCACTTTGCGCGAACAGTTTATTAACTTTGCATAAAATTATGATTGAGATCGTTATATTAAATTTGTTTGATTTTTTTTTTACTTGACTTTGAAAAACCTATATGTATTATTACCTTGGTTATTAAATTTAATACAATTTACGACACAGGCATACGAAAAAGACGTATTTTGTACAATTTTCTTTGTATAATTTTTATACCTGAGTTGTCGTTCATTTTGGATTTGAATAGTTACTTTCTTCTAAACGTAAGGCCACATTAGATTCCTTACGTATAGGTAGAGTTTATGCCCTTACTGAGTGATTAATTCATGAGGCTATTTCTTTCTATTTTTCCTGGTTCTCCTCTTTCACACTAGCTTTCTTTCTGTATCTCTATCTCTCTTACTCTCTTCCTTTCTCTGTCTCTATTTCTCTCTCTCCCTCCCTGTCTCTCTTTCACTCTCTCTCTCTCTCTCTCTCTCTCTCTCTCTCTCTCTCTCTCTCTCTCTCTCTCTCTCTCTCTCTCTCTCTCTCTCTCTCTCTCTCTCTCTCTCTCTCTCTCTCTCTCTTTCTCTTCCTTCAGGTTGTTCAGTCCCTGTTTATTCCATATGTTATTATTTTTTTCACGCCTTTCATCTTCTTAGTAGGTCTCAAGAAAGATCTAGGTATGTGGTTGATTTTCTACACCAAATTTTCTCTCGCTCTCTCTCTCTCTCTCTCTCTCTCTCTCTCTCTCTCTCTCTCTCTCTCTCTCTCTCTCTCTCTATCTATCTATCTATCTATCTATATATATATATATATATATATATATATATATATATATATATATATATGTTAGTTTCTCTATCTCACTATCTTTTTCTTCACCTCTCTACCCTAACTTTCCATACATTCTTTTTTATTTTTCTGCATCTGTGTTCAGTGTAGATCTACGTAAATAAAATAGATGGCGATCAGATTCTGAAACATTAAACTGCTATTTAAACATAAAGTGTCCATTCTATTTCTAATGATTCTGGAGCAATTTAGAAACATGACTTTTTTTAAAACAGTTTTTACTCAAAGTGCTTAGAGTAGTATGTTGACTTAACTTTTACCCCCTGTAGTATTCAGGTTAAAATAATCCATTAGCGCACCTACAATATGGGAGATGTTGTCCGCTTTGAAAACGAATATATTGTTTTATTTTCAGTTGCCTATAGACCTATACATAAAGTAATTATTTCTTAACTATATGCTTTTCGCATGAAGATTACATCTTATCTACAAAGTTAGCTTATATTTAATTGGTGGTTTCTATCTTTACGTGTGAGCTAGATCTAGCTCTTGGCGTCGAGGGGAGGTTCCAAGGGCCCTATCTGACAAATCCTGTTAAACGTAAAATGAGTGTTCTGTATGACTGATTCAGTAATCAAAACTCATATTGTGCTCAAAAAATCTAACTCACTGAGGCTAGGGTGATTTCATGAGGAATCTCGCCATTTTTACAATTCTTATTAGGTACACACATGTACCAAGTTCTACAAAAGTAGGAAGTTGAAGGATAAGAAACGCTCCATGAACATTGTATTATTTCTCTGTATCAGGACCCTGTCCTGAGCCGCTGTGAATATTCTTTTTTCTCCTTCTTTTTTTTATTTTAACATCCTCAATATGGATAAAGAAACTCCTCTTAAAAAATATGGATGCTCTGATTTCACGAATGATGTGCAAGGATGGCGCTAGACTTGCGTTACCTGCTGGGTTTTGGGTGGCAAATAGTGGCACTTTTTTGGTATAGCAAGTGTAGAATGGAAGATAATTTATGCCATCAACATAATTTATGCATAACCTTACCATGCCTATTCTAACAAATTAAGAAACAAAATAAAAATACAATTAAACCACCTTGGTTGATATTTATGGTAAGGACATTTCGAAGGTGGTAAATTCCGAAATGACAAAAAATAAAGGATGAAGTTGTAGTGTACACACTACCTGGTGTGCTTGCAGACCGTGCTGACAGTGACAGTTAGACTCTTCCTACGAGAAGGGAAGGCACTCTGGCCGGCAACCCGAGTTGGGACAACAACAAGAGACATGATCTTGACACTCTTAGAATAAAGTTCTTGAAATTATATCAGTTGTTATAATTTCTGTTGTTTGTACTCGTAACATTGGTGACCCCGATCAGCTCATAACGTCTTTATGAACTAGATCTATAATTGAATCTCGTTTTCTAAAGTTATTGAGTATAAATCTAAGTTCTCTAGATCTACGGCAGCGATAATGAACCTCTGGTAGAATTTAGACCTAGATCTAACTTGAAAGCAATATGGCAGTGGAAAGCGTAGCACTGAAACTACCCACGTTTTGGCTGTCAAGTCCTTCTGCGTGGTTTGCCCAGGCTGAGGCTCAGTTTGCCTTAAAAAGTATTTCTCAAGACGAAACAAAGTATTACCATGTTGTTGCTTCACTGGACACGACAACTGCAACAAGAGCGTTCTCAATCATAACCAACCCTCCCACCACCAACAAATACCCAGTTATTAAGTCTTTTTTGACTAGTGCATTCGGCCTCGGTGAAGAGGAGAGGGCCTCGGCTTTGCTCGGCCTGAGAGGTCTCGGCGATTCCAAACCCTCAGAGTTGATGGACAAAATGCTCTCACTCCTCGGAGAACACAAACCCTGTTTTCTGTTCAGACATATTTTCATGCAACAGCTACCGGATCATGTCCGTATCCCCTTAGCCAGCTCGACAACATCCGACTACCGGGAACTGGCACAGGAAGCTGACCGTCTGTGTAGTGCCGGAAACCTATCCCTCAACACAGCTTCATTGAGGTGTGAGAAAATAGACGCACTACCTGAAGTCGACTCTGTCTGTTGGTATCACAGACGATTTAGTGCTGCCGCACAGAAGTGCAGTCCAACCTGCAAGGAGCAAGCTAAATTCAAGAAAAAACACCAGGGAAACGCCAGGGCTTCAGCATCTGTTGGCCCGCGCGATCCACAACTCTTCATCACTGACACCAAATCCGGGCGGCGTTTCTTGGTAGACACAGGGGCTCAAGTTTCGGTAGTTCCAGCAACCTGGTTTGACAAACGCTCAGGTGAAACAGGTCCGCCTTTACAAGCAGCTAATGGCACACATATTTCTACTTATGGGTCGCGAAACGTCCCTCTGTACTTTAATAACCGCTTGTACCAGGCTTGCCTCATTATTGCCGACGTTAAACGTCCCCTACTCGGTGCTGATTTTTGTCGCCAACATAATCTCCTTGTGGACCTTCGAGGCCAACGACTCATCGAGGCGGATACATATCTTTCTTCCCCCTGCTCTGTCAGCAAAACCCCAGTCAACGAACTTGCTCCGGTGGAAGTAGAGGAGAACAAGTTTCGTAAAATACTTCACGAGTTTCCAGACATTTTACGACCGACTTTCTCCTCGGCTGATGTCAAGCATGGTGTGCGACATTTTGTTCGAACAACCGGCGCTCCAATTCATGCACGAGCCCGCCGTCTAGCACCGGACAAGCTTGCTGTTGCCAAACGTGAGTTCCTGGAGATGGAGCATATGGGTATCATCAGAAAGTCTAACAGCCCGTGGGCTTCTCCTCTCCACATTGTGCCAAAGCCGAATGGAGGATGGTGCCCGTGCGGAGACTATCGTCGCCTAAATGACGCAACAACCCCCGATAGATACACCATACCTCACATTCAAGACTTTTCAGCAAAGCTATCCAGCAAAGTAATCTTTTCCAAGATCGATCTTGTGCGCGGTTATCATCAAATCCCCATGCACCCAGATGACATTGCGAAAACCGCTATCATCACACCTTTCGGTCTTTATGAATTTTTAAGGATGCCTTTTGGGTTGAAAAATGCAGCACAGGCATTCCAGCGACTGATGGACACGGTTCTGCAGGATGTTAACTGTGCTTTTGTCTACCTGGACGACATCTTGGTAGCAAGCTCTTCAGAGGAGGAGCATATGTTAGATCTTCGAACTATATGCAGACGCCTACAAGATTTTGGACTGGTTGTTAGATTAGAAAAATGTATTTTCGGCCAGAAGTCCATTGAATTTCTAGGCCATCAAGTGTCTGAAAGCGGTTCCATTCCACTGCCCTCTAAAGTCAGAGCCATTGAAAACTTTCCGCGACTGCACAACGTGAAAGGTCTTCAGGAATTCCTCGGAATGATCAACTTTTATCACCGTTTCATTCCACATGCCGCTGCACTCCTGCGACCTTTATACAGTGCTCTTAAAAAATCAAAACCTCATCAAATTATTGACTGGACAAACGACATGTGCGAGTCATTTTCCTCCAGCAAAGCGGCGCTTGCAGATGCCACTATGCTTAGACACCCCAAGCCTGGGGCATCCATCACATTGACAAGCGACGCCTCAGATCAAGCAGTTGGAGCAGTCTTAGAGCAGTATGTTGATGGTTTCTGGCAGCCTCTTGCCTTCTTCAGCAAGCAACTACGCCCACCTGAACAGAATTTTAGCACTTTCAACCGTGAGTTGCTAGCGCTGTATCTGGCAATACGACACTTCAAGTACTTTTTAGAAGGAAGATCTTTCACGATGTTCACAGACCACAAACCGTTAGTGGGTGCGATGTCTAAAGCCTCAGATCTGTGGACTGCACGTCAACAACGCCACCTTGCCCATATCTCTGAATTCTCCACCGACATCAGACATATCTCAGGAAAGGATAACGTGGTTGCAGACTATCTCTCACGCAACACCACTGGTACCAATACTCTCGACAACGTTGTACTGGGTATTGACTATGCAGCCATGGCAAGAGCACAGACTCAAGACACGGATGTACAGGCTTTTCAAACAGCCATCACTGGCCTCACTATAAGACCTATTCAGATCCACAACTCTGGACCAGTCTTACTATGCGATGTATCGTTAGGACATCCACGACCTATTGTCCCTCGCACTTTTCAGCGCCAAGTGTTTGAAGCAATCCACAACCTTGCACACCCAGGGCGAAAATCAACTGTGAAACTCGTAGCCAATAAATTCGTGTGGCATGGAGTCAAGAAACAGGTAAATAAGTGGGCACAAAAATGTCTCGCCTGTCAGACGTCAAAAATTCAGTCACATGTACGTTCACCAGTCATAAAGATACCGGTACCTGCAAAGAAATTTAGCCATATTCACGTTGATTTGGTTGGTCCTCTCCCACCTTCTCACCATCATCGATCGTACTACACGTTGGCCAGAGGCGATTCCAATGGTCCAAACATCTACAACAGATTGTGCTATAGCGCTTATTCAACATTGGATTGCACGTTTTGGTGTTCCATTGGACATGGGACGTCAGTTCACCTCAGCCCTTTGGAATGAGGTAGCAAATAAGCTTGGGATCCAAGTCCATAGAACAACTGCGTATCACCCACAATCAAATGGCCTGGTAGAGCGTTTCCACAGAACATTGAAAGCAGCGCTTAAAGCTCGCCTTCAAGGCCCACGTTGGACAGACGAGCTCCCTTGGGTACTCTTGGGCCTCAGAACCGTGCCTAAGGAGGACCTTGACACTTCTTCTGCGGAACTTGTCTACGGAGAACCGTTGACTGTGCCAGGAGAGTTTGTCAATCCAAACTCGAGATTCCACTCTTCTAACAACCTCTTCCACTCACTTGCTGAGAGGTTTGCCCCCATTCCCACATCACATCATGGCCTGTCAACTCCATCGATCCCACCCTCCCTGAAAAACGCTCGCTTCGTTTTTGTTCGTAGAGACTGCCATCGCGGACCCCTCCAGCGTCCATACGACGGCCCTTACCGGGTCATCACTCCAGGCCCAAAAACATTTCGTGTGATGATCGGACGGAGAGAGGAGGTGATCTCTATAGATCGTCTAAAGCCGGCCCATGTTGATCTGACCCAGCCAGTATTAGTCGCACAGCCTCGTCGTCGTGGTAGACCTCATATCACACAAAACCAAGAACTTTTTACTGACAGATATGCACCATTGCAATCTAATCAAGAAACGACACGTTCAGAGCGGCATGTTCGCCTCCCTCTGCGTTTCCAGTAGCATTCGAAGATGTCAGCACTGGGAGGGGGGAGCTGTGTAGTGTACACACTACCTGGTGTGCTTGCAGACCGTGCTGACAGTGACAGTTAGACTCTTCCTATGAGAAGGGAAGGCACTCTGGCCGGCAACCCGAGTTGGGACAACAACAAGAGACATGATCTTGACACTCTTAGAATAAAGTTCTTGAAATTATATCAGTTGTTATAATTTCTATTGTTTGCACTCGTAACAAAGTGGTAATTTATGCTAATTTATGAATAAATTAACTAATGCATAATGAATGCTATATTTTTTTTAACGAAGGAAGAAACTAAATGACATATGTATTGTACTTCCGCCTGCAAAATTTTATGGAAACATCTCGGTAAATATAGGAATTAGGGGGGGGGGAGGGGGGGGGGGGGGCTTTACGTCCTAAATAAAGGGACGTGAGTTTGGATCAGAGGATAATTTATGCTAATTTATACAAAAATTAACTCTCGGGGGGAAAAAAAGCTTTACATTTTTTCTATTGACATAAAGAATAAAAACTAAAAACAAAAAGAAAAGAAAACATTCAAAAATAAGCCCAGTGAATGTTCTGTAGAAGGGCAATGAAAAAGTACAGCATAAAGTGATTCAATATCAGAACAGTTTTAAAAAAATTGAGTAAAACTAAAAGGAAAAAACAAATGAACTGGCAAGCTAGAGAAAGAGAGAAAGTGGACATAGAAAATCATATAGTGCTACATACCTGTCATGAAAAAAATTGAGCCCTGTTAATGAAAACCTGAGAAAACATCGAAAGACTTAGTAAATTATCTAGATAAAGCGCTGCGTTACTTGAAAAAAAAAATAAACATATAGAGACAGAAAGAGATTGGCCGGGGCAGAATGAGAGGGAGAGAGAGATAGAGAATATCTAGTAACTATAGATATTGAAATGAAGAAAAAATTGTGCAATCCAGAACAAAGTAGTCTTTTATTTTTGTTCAAGCCTTAAAGTAATAAAAGGAATGAAAAAAGTACAAAGTAGTTTTTTCTTTAGCCCACCAACATAGAAGCAAAGGAAAAAAAGCTTGTAAAGAAGGTAAGGAAAAATTAGGAAACATTAAATGAAAGGTATTAATATAGGTACTGTTTTAAGATGGAGAATTGTACAATTTGATAAATTAGATTTTAATGTAATATATCCAAAGAGTTAAAAAAAAAAATGTAGATTTTGACAAATCTCTAAAACCATCTTTGTCCATTGGATGATACCTTGGGTCAGTTATTTGGAAGAGACTGTAACTCCAAAATCATGTTACTTTACAGCCTTAAGTAATTATTGTGCGAATAACTTCAAACTATTATAAATTCAACCAATTGACAACTGTAACGAATAACAATAGATTCTCGCCAGTCACCTACATCTAGACCTTTTGTAGTATTATAGGTTTTGGAGACACCCAGAAATAGATATTTAGTGGGAAAAGATAAAAGAAAGCAATCTTTCTCACTTTTCCAATATCCTGGCGAGAGTGGGAGACAGCTTGACTATAACTCAGTTGGTAGTTCATGTTGTAAACAAGTTCACTGATGTAAACATAATAGTGACCATAATTAGTTTGAGTTACTTGTCTTTGGCAGCAACGTTAAAAAGGGTGACATTTTTTGCTATGATGAAATGTAAAGACCCGTAGAACGGTCAAGGTCCACACGCTATGACGGCGCGCGCAGGTCGTCATTTATGCCTTGGGTCTGGTGTGGCTCCTCCCATAATACACTCGGAATACATTGGAGAGGGCAGTTTTGTCGGAGGGTGTGTGAGAACCACAACCTTCTCAGAGGTACTGGCGACTAGGGTACTTCGTCAATGTGGTGTCGGTTGAGTAGGCGATACCGAGAGTGCTTATATGGCAGAGGGTCGCCGCTGAAATCCTTCACCCCCTTTTTAAATTTTTTTAAACACCCTTTTTGGGGGGGATTTTGTCTCAATTCTTTTTTAATAATATTAATTATTGGTTTGATTTTTTTAAAAAGGTATTTCTTGAAACAAACCCATAAAGGACAGAATAAATCTGGGAGAGCACTTTATGCGTATCAAGGTAAAGCTCCAACACCGAAATGCTGATGATATAAGGTGACAGATGTGGTGGGCCTTTAAATCAGATGGGGTGGGCCTGTAGTGACAGTAGCCACTTCTCTTGACTGACTCTTCAGACAGTAAAATAGTCTAGGCCTACTTTCGTTTTGACAATAACACATCTCTCTCAGAGACTACGACGAACTCACGTCGCAAGACATCAACTTGATCTACAACTTCTGCTTCTTTCAAGCCTTGTTAATTTTGTTTCAAATTAAAAGTTACATGTACGAGAGAACATAGTTCTTCTTACTTTTGTTTGTTACTAAAGGCCTTTAAATACGATCTATTCATTTGTGAAATAGTTGCAGACGTTAGTTTGTTCTGCAAATATTGTTCTCAACCGTGTAGCGGTACACACACTACTTTTAAGATCAAGGTCGGTATTGATAGAAGCGTAGGGACTTTACGATGCATCATAGCCCATGCAAAAAGGATTCGCTAAACTGAATGTTTTAGCTTCTGGTCCGTTTCTCACTTCCATTGAGAGGTTTGTGTTGCCGAGGAGGCACATCTCATCATGCGTACTTCTTCTTCCTTTATCAGTCCTCTAAGTGTATCGAGGGGTATCTGTTGGGTGTGTATATATATATATATATATATATATAGGGAGAGAGAGAAGAAAGAGAGAGAGAGAGAGAGAGAGAGAGAGAGAGAGAGAGAGAGAGAGAGAGAGAGAGAGAGAGAGAGAGTAAAGGCGAAACTTTCAAAATGATGGATATAGTTGCCTTTCTTGTCACCATAAGTCATTAGCTTTGTATTCATAAAATTTATGATTAACGCACGCGATTTAGATTCTTTATCACTACCAAATCGTACTCTAAGTGATTCTTTTTTGCTTTTCTATTGAGAGAGAGAGAGAGAGAGAGAGAGAGAGAGAGAGAGAGAGAGAGAGAGAGAGACAGACAGACAGACAGAGAGATGGTGATGTATTGACAGTGGGCAGAGCCTATCATTCAAATTAACAAAGAAATAAAGCTACATGTGGGCGGTGAGAAGTACCAAGGTTCATGTTACTTTAGAATCTTGTGCCATTTGTTTCTCTAGTTCTCGAGTGGTTATATTTAAGGATAGGTTTATTGACAAGGGGCAGATCCTACCATCCAACTAAGAAACATAGTTAAATGCGTATTTAATGTGTCTGCCGACCTACGCAATTCAGTTTTAAAGATGACTCCAAAAGTTTTGCTTTTAGAACAACTGAAGCAAATTTCCGCTATTTCAGACACCATCATCATTACACTGTGAACCACCATCATTGTGGTTCTCCTTCCATCAGCAGTTCACCAGTACAAGTATCATCATTTCTGACTGTTCACTACGAGTTACAGACATTACTTAGCACAGATTATCACTATCTCACGCATCACTTATGACTACCCTTACGCCCTGCTCATCAGCACACTAAGATATTGTTTAAAATTATCCTAGGCGACATTCAATTAGAAACCAATCGTTAGTATATTTTTTTTTACAGCTTGAGAAAAAACACGTGTTTAAAAATCTAAGACTTAATATACAGAACATTAATTTTGCTAGCCAACTAAAAAAAGAACAACAGCAACAAAAACAAGAGACAAGAATAAACTGATGATAAATCAAAGCTTTATTCATTAAAATCTTCACTCATTTAGGAAAGAGTGACTCAGGAACCCAACTTCTAATATATCCTTGTCATCATTATGAAATTTAAACGAACACCCCTCCTTCGTCCTGCCATCCTTGTCGTCACCAATTTAGCAACCATCTTATCCCTCAGCACCGAGAGCAAAGTCATTCTTCTCATTTAAATAAGGCCTTGTCAAGTATACTCAACCCTGTAATGAAGATCACGGCTGTGGCCATTCATCAACTACAGAAAGAAAGGGCAAAATATGGCAATCAAAAAACAAACTTGATTAAGATCGTTATGAAGCATCCATGAACACATAATTATGAAAATACATTACAATTGCAAATTCTTATGTAAAAAAAAATTGATGGAAGCTTTGTCATCAATAGTGTTTAAAAAAACCAACAATTACACCATTTGGGTCAAAAGCAGAGAATCGCAATCGAAAAAAATTAGCAACACTTCATATTATTCTTACGGGTCACTGCATCAAGATTTTAGCTCGAAATCACGGAGATTCGATACTAGGCTCTACCAAAAATATATGGGTTACAGTCCTGTTCATCTTTTGACCGTCTCTGCTTTCTGATCGATTTGCACAGTTTAGAGACAGTTCGATGCAAGAACAGACCGAGCAGAAATCCCTCCATGCGTCGTGTGCAGAAGAACTGCAGATTGAAGTCCTCGGCGTTTGACTCGAGGCACTTTTAATATAAGAAATTTCAAATTGAAAGCTTTCTTTTAAAGTGCACAGTATTTGCCTGTAGTTGGACTAGAGATCGTGGCTGATATAGATAATAATCAGCATTATAAAAGCTCTCGTCACGAACTCCTTGAATTTCCTATCTCAGCTGAGTATGCTGTAAAGTTTATAGTTAAATTGTATTTTCAAAATTCACCAAAGCAATTTTAAAAGACTCTTCTCAACGGCAAAAAAATATGTTGTAGCCAAAGGCTTGCTGTCGTGATACTAAAGTTATCGCGTAGTCAGGAGGTGTACTGTGTCATCAGTGGGACTATCATCTAGTGGCTACTCTAAGAACCACCTGGTTTACTGGGTGGACAGGAATGTCTACAGGGCGTTTGGAATAACATGGCCGTGGTTGATAACTACTTTAGTTGAATTGATTGACAATTATTGGTTCTCCTAACTTTATTGAAATTTGTTCAATAAGATAGTTGCTTTTACTTAGGTATATATTGATGTCATTACTTTTTAGTGCAAAATCGTTTCATGGGCTTCTCTTCTGGCATTGTAACTAATGCCAATATTGAATGATTCATACTTTATTTTATCTGAATACTTTTAATAGAAAAAAGAACATTCCGCCTGTCCAACATTTTAGCCTCTTACAGTGGCAATAAAATTTCAATCGTTTTCTTTGTTATTATTCCAACTTTCTGCCCAGTTAAAGGTTGTCCAAATCCATCACATGACGCCTTGTGGCCAAAATGTAACCTTAAACTTATGTGACGTGCGACGTGTGACAATAGGGACAATAGTTAAAAAGGGAATAACGGACGGGTAGAGTTAAGATTTTTTTTTTTTTTTTTTTTTTTTTTTTGCATATTTTTTAGCATATTTATGAAATTGCCTTCATCTATATTGTTGATTAATTACTTTTAAATTCCTCCTTTCGTTTTCATCCCACGCACTTTTATGCAAAACCAGTCTCATTTCAACTCATTAGACATAAAAGATTAATCAAAACACGAGCACTATAAGGCCATTTCCCAAACTGAGGTGAGAGCGTAGAGCGCCTTTATAGGACGGAATAGTACCAGAACTGATCAGTCGACCAACTATTCTACAGGGCGCGTTTTACTTGTTCAATTCATTTAAAAAAAAAGACATTCTTCTCGCAGTTGATCCCAAGAGTGCATGACGCTACGAAGGTAAATGTCAGATTGTGTAATGTTAAGTACCTCTGAGTCTGAAGTTCATCCTTATCAAACGAAATATAAGTTTAATCTAAAGTGACGACACAAAACGGGGTTAATCTGTCACAGTGACCCCGTTTCCAACACAATAAAAATCACGTTGGCTTGATCATGTGACACTTTTACTTCAAGTCAAAATGGCGGATGAAAGAAAGGCTCTGATCAACAAGCAGGATTCATCTGCGTCTATTTCTTCGCGTGAAAATTTGCCAAACAAGGAATTACATCCATATGGCATTAATGATGACGGGTCACCTGAAAAAACGAGAGTAAGTGTAAAACACCAGTGTTACTGTATTTCCGTCTCGGCAATTTGCATAAATAATTGTGTAGACTTGGTCTATAGATATTAAACTTAAATCTTAGATCTAGATTCTAGATCTATATCAGAACCTCGGTAGAAAAAAATTATCTAATTAATTTTTTCAACATCTCAAGATCTGGAGGAGATACAGATCTTGATCTAATCTCGTCAACATATAGATCTAGATTAAGAATTAGATTAAAATTTAGGTAGTAAAATCAATTGAAAAAAAAAAAAACACCATAGAATTCTCAGAATGATCATGTCAGTTCAAAACCGGACAAAAGAGACCTGTGTGAATCCGCACGATCTGTTTTTCTCTTTCATTAAATGCTATATAATTGTCAACTTTAAAGCACAGCTTGAGTAGGAGAAAAAGAGATTTTATGAAGTAATTTTATACACTAGATTCATTTTGTTCTAGAAATCTAGTGCTTTCACTGCTTTAGAAAAGTTCAGATTATGTTTGAAAATGGCATGGTCATTAGAGTTGTGAACATACGCTGTCCATTCAAAATTCTAGATCTATTGACGTAATTTTACTAATACTAATTCATGCCAACTGCAGCCCAGGTTTTGTCAGATTATTTTACAACAAATTAGAGAGAGAAGAGAACAATGATGACCAATGGCCCTCATGAGTGTGTTCTCTCTACCTAGACTAGAGATGCAATTTTTAATGCCTTTGAGTTTGAAAGCAGAAGCTCGGTTTTTATTTTTCGCAACACAGTTTTTCGGTCAAACATGGCCTGACTTTAGCTTATAAATAGGTATTTAAGGAAAAATCCTATTGTCTAGGAGTTGTGTCAATTGAATACTACTACGAAACTGTAGTGAAGGCTACAATGCATGCAAATATATGCTAAGTCTGATAGATCTATTTCCCTGCTTTTGAAATCTGCATCTTCTGTGCTATCAGTATCATTCATTTTAAATAATTCGTTTATGTCAGGTCTCCCCTTAACTCTTCCATTTCCAACTACTGAACTAGGTCTAAAGGATATTGATTGTGGTTCCAAACCACTCGGCTCTTTCCAGTAATACTAATCATGGTTATTTTCTAAGAAAGAGCAATTTTTTTTAATCATCTCAAGTTTTGTATTTTGTTGCCTTGACTAATAGCAATCACTTATACCTCCTGTCCATCCAACACATTTAAAACTTAAACCCTTTAAACTTGGTTCCTACTTACCAATCTCTGCCAAAGCACTAACTTAAATTCTCTTGATTTTTTTTATGCACTGTTTATTTATTTAGCTGTCTCCTACCACAAACTTCTTTTTGAGTCAATACTTATGCAATAACAGAAAATTTGGCCAATTCCTAGGGCAAGAAAGGTTTCTACGCTTCAAAGACTATGAAGCTGTGGAAGAAAATTGTCTGGGCTGTAGTTCAGACAGCTGACATCCAAAAGTAAATTTAGAATACCTAATTGATAAAAAAGATAAAAATAAATGGCAGTCACATATATTTGGAGCTTAAATGTTGCCCTACTTTTCATAATCTAATGAGGCTTAAAATTTTGTTTTTAAATAGTTGTTAAATCAGTACAAAGTTTTATTATTGCTTATTTTCTTATTTGGAACTTATCAAATTGAAACAATTTTTTTTTCTTTCTGCAACTGCATGCATGTGTCTGTCATGCATTCTTGAAGTGTGCCTTTGTTTTGTCACGCACAATTTTTTGTCTACATTATGTAGGATGACAATTACTTCTCTTATCTGAAGATCCATTGCTACAGCCTTATTTCTTTAATGGAATTTTTTAATTGAGGGACAAAGACATCACCACTGTTAAAAACACATTTATATTTTAGCAGAATAATTTGACTGAGACTTCCATCTGTTATTGCTTGAATAGTACTTACACCCAGTCCCAATTTTCAAATTATTTTCTACTGCACCGTGCATGCAATTGTTTACTTCCATTGTTACTTTAGCTTGATAATTCAATAATGAAACAATATTTTGTTCTATGCCTTCTCTTTTTGCATGTAATTTTTCTTGCATTTCGAAATGAGTTTAATATTTTCTTAATAGCGAAATGTTTCAATATGAGCATGTACCCCTTTGCATTATAATAAACGCAAGTGGTTACAAGGATTACACTTTATATCATAGTGCTCAATGTTTCCCATGTTGCTAACCATCTCCTGATATAAATAAAAGTCATCTCACCTTCTTCATTCTCTTTCTGTATTCCTACCACCCCACTTCCTTATGACACACTGACAACTTAAACCTTTTTTTTTAACCTCACATTCCTAAAAGTCTAATATCATAGCTGGAGTAGACTTCTACCAAAATCATGACATATTTGGGCTATAGATGCTTTTTAATGCGCCACCAAACTTTTCGTATTGTTAAGTTTGGTGATCAAATCAAACTGAAAATGTCATCCTATTCAGGTTCCGAGAGAAGGGTTTGATTCAATCACCATTGAAAGTGAGATTGACAAATCATCAAGAAAGGTAAAAGAGTGAAAACCAGCTTCTAAAATAAATACCCCGGTAATAAAAATAAAAAAAAAAATCTAAGAGCTGAAACTGCTTTAAAAAATAACAGCAACTGCTTTCTACAAGGTCTTTGTACAAAAATAAAGCAGCGGAAACTCAACTCCAATTTATGTTTTTGCTTCCTATTATAATGTAAATTTGTGAAGCAAATTTTTCAATACATGTATTCCTTTCCTTGATTTTTGAGACCCTATTAAATTATCTCACCTTGAGATTTGATCTTCTTGTGATTTATTTTATTGTGTCCTCAATCAGTGGAATTGATTATTACTGGCTAGCAACCCAGTTTTGCGTGGCTGTTGCATCCCAAAATTGTGAAATAAAGATTGAAATTAATTCATTTGATTTTTATGTTTTCTCCATGTGCACATCCTCAAACTCTCTTATGCTCTCTCTCTCTCTCTCTCTCTCTCTCTCTCTCTCTCTCTCTCTCTCTCTCTCTCTCTCTCTCTCTCTCTCTCTCTCTATCTCTCTATCTCTCCACTAACTGGCGTTTTTTGTTCATTTTGCACAGTCTCTATTGATTGCTTTTATAAACATCACGATTTTCCCATCCATGTCATCCCTGCAAACATATAGAAGGTTTTTTCTCACTCTGTTTGGACTCACTGCTTGGGATGATTTTTTTTTAGCCTTGAAATAAACATGCTTCCATAATTTTCAATCTCAACTGGGTATTTCAGTATGGTTCAGCCCCTTCAACCACATATTGAAACCAATTCCCTGTCATGTAGGGTAGCCTTAAATCTTGTAACTGTATTTTATAGTATCGTTTAGAGGTTCATTGAAAGATATTTTTATTTACTTTAGTAACGTCCAAGCTTTGACAGAGAAATTCATCCCCAGACTTACAGGCAAGCAATGGTTTATGTAAACATGTATAATGAAGGTCTTTGTTGTTGGAAGTTTTTACATTGTATGCATCCTAAAATGTCCAAACATCCTTAAAATTTTAAACCTGAGTTGGTCTTGATCTTTATGTACATGTATTTTTATCACACTAAAAGGGCAGCATCAGTTTTCTTTTTGTGAAGTATCTTGGCTTAAATTTAAGCTGAGGCAATGTAGTAGAATTAGTTTATTCTCTCATTTTTTTTTAGTTCTTGTCTGGCAACGTTGTATTTTGCTGCAAGACATTACTATTGACTTGTCAGGCTTTACTCAGCAATAGATGGAGAATTGTGTTGAGTGGATAGCCACTTCAGATACTACCATTTTTACCAAAAGAGTACATTTGTAAAAAAAAAAATTATATTGAAAGTTTTAAATGACATCGAAACAGTAAAAACCTGGCAAACAGTCACAATGAGTTGCATATATCACATTAGAGGGTATTGATATTGAGATCAATGCATTTTCATTATCTTTTCTATGTTGAATAAGTTATAAAGTTGTCAAAATTATGAGAGCTGATATTTTGTTATTTCTTTTGAAATAATTAGCAAAAAAAAAAGTTTTTATCTACTTTCGAAAACGAGCTATTTCAAATCCCTATTTCTTGTTCTCAACTCAATAGAATTGGTTTAAAACCAAATAACATTAATGTTGTTAATTAGCTTCTTTGTGATTAAACATTTTTCGAGGTGATTTAATTTCAAATCTTTTTATCTGAGCTTTGACAGCTCATGTCAATGACTGTTTAAAATATTTTTCACCCCCCACCTGTCTGTTCCCCTGTCTCTGTCTATCTCTCGTATTAACGAGGTGGTTTACCGACTTCAGCATATGCTGCTATACCAGTTGACTATCCATCTCTAAGCCATCCTTTAAGTTTATTAGGGTTTATTCAATTTTGTCATGAATTTCTTTTTTCTTTTTTTTTTTGGTTTCTGTTTTTGGTTTTTAAAAAATATTTATAGTACATCTACTGGCAATATTCTTATCCAGAATTCCCGATCTCACTTGGTTCTGGCTATCTGCGCATGTATTTTTGGAAGTCCCCTACAGATTGGCCTGAACACAGGAATACTAAACGCCCCTCAGGAAGTAAGTTGGCATGACTGTGCAAAACTTGTCATGAAAATTTTTATGTGTTTATTTGATAAAAAAAAATTCCAAGCACAGGTGAGTATTCGAGATGTAATTATATGAATCCTAACTTTTTCAATCTACATCTGTCTGGATTTTGATGAATTTCTTTTGTTGTCCTCAATATAATATTTGTATTTTTTTCGTTAAAAAAAATATATATTTGAATTATTCAAATGATGCAACAGCTACTATTTGTAAAAGTGAGTTGAAAATTGAATAACGAACAGGCAAATTTTTTTTTTTTCTTAGATTACTTTATAGAGATACTTTGTAATTAAAAGCAATTGGGTACACTTTAAATATTCACCTCAGAGGCTTGTTTATACTATAAGGAGCGTAATGTTTCCGTGGCTATTTCAAGATGTCTCATGACATATAACTCTTTGCTCAGACAGTGGGTTTTAATTTTAGTTTGAACTCCCAGTAAAATGTGTGAGGGTTGGAAAAAAAATTTTTTTTAAATTCTTTTCTCATCATCTACAGGTGATCAAGAGTTTTTACAACCAGACCTACTATGACCGGTACGGGGAGCAAATTGAAGGTACTTTGCTTACCTTGCTGTGGGCCTTCACCGTTTCTTTCTTCTGCATTGGAGGGATGCTTGGTGGGCTACTGGCGCCAGCATTCGCAGGAAAATATGGGAGGTAAGCTCGAGCAGGTCTGGGATACTATCATCATTCATGTGTGATTTGTATATTGAAATTTCTTTGAGATGAAAGCTGTGGACGTATCATCAGCATTTTCACAATAATAGCAAAATCTGTTTTGCAAGCAGAGTGAAGCTTTTGCTTAGGCTTATAGCAGCATGGAGATATACCATGTGTGTTAATTATGGTGTAAAACCTTTGTTCTATCATTGACATAAATTTTTTGTATGATTAATATTATTATTATTATTATTATTATTATTATTATTATTATTATTATTATTATTATTATTATTATTATTATTATTATTATTATTATTATTATTATTGTTATTATTATAATTATTATTATTATTATCATCATCATCATCATTATTATTATTATTATTATTATTATTATTATTATTATTATTATTATTATTATTATTATTATAATTATTATTGTTATTATTACTATTATTAATTTCATTCTCATTCTTAAGAATCCTCACATCATCTCATTCAATTTTTTTTCATTTCTCTGATCCTGTGTGAGCATAGAAAGAAAACGTTACTGTTGAACAATGTGATTGCCTTGATCAGCGCTGCCTTGCAAGGTTTATCCAAGACAACAGAGTCATTTGAGATGCTTATCGCTGGTAGAATCGTAGTGGGTGTATGTTGTGGTGAGTTTAAAACTGTAATCTCTTACTGTTTCAGCTGTAATGGCTGTTTAATACTCTGAATCTTGAAATAAGCATTTTTGCGTTTGTTATTAAAACTCTTAAATGGCTGTTTAAAAGAAAGTCCCACATAAGGAATGCTTCATCCGATAATCTGTTAGCCATTATTTGATTATAAGAGATATTGCAAAAGTCGTTTTCCATACTTGAGGCTAGGTCCATTATTTAGGCAATAGATGCATTTCAGGTTTTGTATTCATTTCTATCACCATCTACATGTTAACCTTTTCTTGAGTGATTTTCAACCACAAGCCCCTCATTTTGTGAAACTTCTATGTGGTGAAGTAAATTGGAGACCATTAAGTATAAGTGCATAAAACAATTATTTTCTTCCATATTGGCATTCAGCTTTCTTAACACGAGACAAACAGTCTGACTGTTGTATTTAACATTTTTTGTCAGAGAGTGTTGACATCTGGTTTCTTGAAACCTCTAAATGAATTCCACTTTTGGACTCAGCTTCTTGTTTTGCTTTTGAGGGGTACTCATATTCAGGAGTTGATGTGATATTGCTCTGTGTCTCTGATTCTACCTTTGTTTCCTAATTATATTCATTCAGTACAAAATTTTTTGCACTCCTTCAGTGCGTATCATGCAACTTTTCCCAAATATGCTGCAACAATTGTTTCACAATGTATACCGGGGCTCGAAGTAAAAAAAGTTAATTTTCAAAAATTTCATTCTTTTTAATTAAATCCTTTTAAAAGCTCGTGTAAGAACAAAGAACATGAATTCCCCTGATTCAGTACACACATACAGACACTTCTTGATAAAGCTTGTAGGCCTCTAATAAGGCCTTAAGGATACTTAATTAGACTTGGAGAGCACAAGGTTAGCTGTTTTCCTGTATTCACATGTAATCAGGGAGCATATAAAGAAGCAATAATACTGCTTTAGTTCAACAACCAGGATGCTAAATATCATGATAATTGTATGGAAAATCTGAAGGTCAAGCGTCAGAATTTTCCAAATGGGTAAACATGATTTGAAAGTATGCACATTGTCTTTACACTTGTTTTCAAAATTGCAGTTAAACACAGAATTTCTTTCCATTGAACCGGCTCTTTCTCCTTTCTTTCTTTATAGTATTTTGTCGTTTTATAAAGCCTTTGTTATGGTTAAAGAATTCTATCTTGAGCAGCCATGTCACTCTTTGCCATTAAGGCTGTCTTCTTCAAGGTGGTCATTTTTACCATTTATTCTCCCAAAATATTTCCCTAGAAATTTTGGACTTATTCAATGTATGCCAGCTTCTGTCTCTTTCATTTTATTTCAAGTCAAGGTCTTTTACAGTCTAGATGGATTTTCCTTTCCATGTGCTTTTGCATGGGATTTCATCACAAATAACATTTTGTTGACATTCCTTTTTTTTAGTGTTGACATTTCATACCTATGAAAGGCTCTGGAAAAAAAAAAAGCATATTCTCAGAACGTTCCTTTGTCGATTGCCTTAAAGTTTTTGTAACTCTGCCAGATGACATTAGCATCTGTGTCAATTTTGTCAATGTGTGTGTGTGTGCTATGTCTAAACTTCTTTAGTTGTTTAGAGTACTTTCTCCTCATTCCAGTCAATTATTGAATTAGAAAGCTTCATGAGACTTTTTAAAGTTGTTAAGCTAAGCAAACTCACCTTTCACAACATGTAGATCTCAGCTAAGTCTATTTATGTTGGACTCATCACCATCTAAGTAAATGATAACTATTGACAAGCGTAACAGTCACCAAACATTTAAATAAAACCCGATACTGTCTCATTGACTTCTTAACTATAACGTTACACAAAAAGAAATGTGGGAAGATGAAATCTTAGCTTTACTGAAACATAATGTAGGTCGTGAGTCTGTGGAGTAAAAGCTGTTTCAGAAATAATAATATGTGTGTATATATATATATGTTTGATGTTTGGCAGGTATATATATATAATACTCCTGCCAAACACCAAACATGCAAGTTATTGCATTTATCTATAAATTAGATACACATTTTTTTTAAACTTTGGGAGTTACGCATCAGTGGAGTTGATTCATTCATTTGATTTTGAATTTCCCACTTAAGTTAACCTTTGACCCTGCTTTAAGGACTACATTTTTTTAAAGGGGATGTCAGTTCATCATTTATCCAATTGAGCAATCTTTAAAAGTAAATTTGTCTCCATCAGTTCAACCCCTACTGTTAATAATCAGAGATATTTTTCTGCCAACGACTGTGCTTTCTGAAAGCTCTATACACGTATCCTAAAACGATCCTCTGCCAACGACTGTGTTTTCTGAAAGCTCTATACACATGTCCTAAAACGATCCTCTGCCAACGACTGTGTTTTCTGAAAGCTCTATACACATATCCTAAAACGATCCTAGTTCGCTTCGTTTTTTATTGAATTTTTTAGTGTTTCAAACAAATTCAATATTATTTTGTTTGAAATACATGTATGATTAAATAGTATTGTCAAGACACATTTTTTGGGTCAATTATATATTTGATAGTCTTTAATTAACACACATAAAAAAATTATTATATAATAGTAAGCTTTGTGGATTTGATTGAAAATAAGCAAAGTGCAGTATGCTTAGACCCTCAACCAGATAGGTTATCTCTCGGGTAGGGTGTTTTCGTTGTCACATCACGATTTTTATGTACTATGAATTATGATTAAATAAGAGGTGGATGGTCGCCCTATGTGTCCGATGAAGAAGATCTGGTATTTGCAGTCCTTGACTGTGCGATGGATTACCATGACATGTTTTGTTTCATTCATTACCTTGAAGTACCAACCAAACACTGTTGCAGCTCTTTGTTCCTCTTTGCTGCGCAATTTATTTATTGATGAAACGGCCACGCGTTAAGTTGATGCATAGGGACAGTTTTATAGCCATGAGTGAATGGGATTGATAATTTTGTTTTGTTTTGTTTTCTTAGTTGAATCGGAAGTCTGAATAAATCAAGTTGATACCATATTAAAAATACACGAATTTTTGGTTTGTTCCAAGGACTGCTTTGTTTAATTACACACGTAGAATCCCTTCTTCTGGCATATTGAGCGCGAATAGAGCCGTGATGTTTTGCCGAGCCGTATGTAAAAACGTAAAACCCACGGATGTGTTAGGTGCGGTTGTAGTGAACCGGTGGTAGACATCTGATTACTTAAAACGAATTTATTTGGTCAAGTAAATGACAAGAGAAAAAAAAAAAAAAAAAAAAAAAAAAAAAACTGGACGGGAAGATCAAAGAGCCGGTACAGTGCTTGTAATGCGTATTAAACGAAGAAGAAGAGAGGAAAGTGAAAGAGCCGCTACAGTGGTTGTACTGCGTATTAAACAATGAAAAATTCCAAGAAGAAGAAGAAGAAGAAGACGAAAAGTGTTTACTAGTCTTTGGTTTATTCCTACGATTTCCTTGCTCAGTTTCAGCCATCCCTGACCAGGCATGTTACTCAATTCATGTACAAACTGGGACAAGCTGTGAACAGCAGCTTATTCTGTGGCTATGATATCTAGAGATAGGCGAGAAGAGATGTAGATAGGACATGATAAACGCAGAGTGTAGGTGTATTCGCACACACACACATACACATGAATGTCCCCATACCAACGTATAGAGAGTTCAGAGGGTTCATCACCGTATCAACAACCTTGACCCTCTAAATAATTATTTGAGAATAAAATGAATGGCTGATAATCATAATTGGTAAATGAAATTTCTTTCGTTTTTGTTTTTTAATTAATTACTTTTTTTTTTTTTTTAATTTTGTGAACACTGTTGATTATACTAACTTTTGTTTCATTATTTCAAAGGGTGTCATGAGGGAAAGAATGCGTATGACTCAAAAATATCTGTGACATTAAATAAGCTGTTTCTACAAAGGTCAGCTTAGCCAATGACGTGACCACTTTAGGAATATGAGATGAATCTTTCACCGGTATTTTTACACACACACACACACACACACACATTCACACTCAATCGCACACACAAGCAGTTGAATAATAAAAGTCCGAGCGAGCATCAACCGAGGGTCGCCTGTTATTTCTTCATCGTCTCTCAAGGCCCATTGGTGTGAAGTACTGAGCGATAAGGGTTCAATCATGAATTGTTGAAGGTATTTTACCAGGGTGCAAGGCAAAATTGATGTCAATGTAATCTTTGAGATCAATCGGCTGACACTTCACCGGTTTTTAACGATAAAGAGGAGGTTATCAGTTATCAGTTATTGATTTAACATTATATCATGGCGCTCGTGTTTTATAAAGTATTTCACAATTGCAGACTAAAGATCTGTTGCACATGATCAATCAGCTGAGAGATAATCAAGTATGTGCGAAAAAAATAAAGTTAAAAAAGGAGGCTTACAACTTGTACGTTTTTCTATGTAAAAACATAACTATATATCCTTATTAAAAAAAAAGGCGGGTTCAGGATTTAAAGTACACATGATTTCTCCGTCCGTGGGATGCTGGCCTTGAGGTAGAATTTTAAATCTGGTTTAGTCGCTTTGAATCTTTCATGAATATTGTGATTCCAGACTTTTTAACCTATGCTTTTATATTGTAAAAAAAAATATATAAAACAGGCACCAACTTGAACTCAAGGACAATGGACTAAGTAAAAACAATTGTATTAAGATAGAAGCCGTTTCGCCATCATTGGCTTCATCAGTAGCAAAACAAAGACTTAGAGAATACGATGTAGTCGTGGGTTCTTTGTCACTAAAATCGCATATACTGTGTTTTTGTAAAATCACTGATGAAGCCAATGATGGCAAACCGTCTTCTATGTGAAAGCCATCACCTAGAGTGGGGCAGGTCTCCCCCAGTCATCTCCTAAATCTATATCCAAAGTATTCGATCCTCCATTCTTCGAGATATGTTTCTCATTCGTATGCTGTGAAACAGTGTTAGGGGTCACATTGAAACTTAAGTCCATCTTAGCAAAACTCTTAAACCTTAAGAAAAAAACTTTTTTTTTTTTACCGCAAAAGTCAGGGAGAGGAGATGGGTTGAGGCTTGTAATGGTTATTTGTTAGCGCACCCGCCTTGAGATCTAGAGGAATCTTTCAGCTCCAGTCTGCTTGAAGGGGGCATGTTTGATGGATATGCGAGACAGGCTTATGTTATGACTACCTTGTAGTTGCTTTTAATGTTTCGTTTTTGAACTAAAATCATATAGGAATCGGTTGCAACACACGCTTGGAGAGTAGCCTATGAAATCGACATAAATTGCGTGCACTGTTGGTAGGTTGGTTACATTATAATATTATTAGGTAATTTGTATCTTTTGTCTTTTAAGAGATTTTTATCCTGTTGGTTACATTTTATCAACATAATTTATATTCTGCTTAAAACCATGCGAGATAGGCAGATAGGCTTATGACTACCTTGTACGACTTTTTAATGTCTCGTCAATTAACCCAAATCGTATGGGAATGGTTGGCAACATATGCTCATAGGGAGTACACTTAAAAATCGATTCGAAATTTCGTACACGGTTGGTAGGTCGGTGGCATAATTTTTGGTGATTTGTATCTTTTGTCTTTTAAGAGATTCTTATGTTTTTGGTTACATTTTATCAACATCATGAGTATCCTGCCTAAAACTTGTATAAAGCTGGCCGCTTACAGGGTAGAGCGTCTGCCTAGCTAACTTTATTGATTACCCAAGTCGAAGTTCAGACCTCTCTATCTTCTATCAGTTAGTTTGGGGTCACACTATCTCACCTCATCCCTGCTTGAGGCCTGTTTTGTTTTTTTTTAAATCTGCAAGAAGAGGCTTGAGAGCATCGTGTGATGGACAGGTTATATCAAACAATCAATGAAACTAAAAAAAAAAATTGTGAGTTTCATTTCAGTATAGCCTGTTTTTTACTCAAAAGTCTTGTTTTGTTGATTGAACGCTAGATTTGTAGTTATCTTAAGAGGTTAAAGAAAGCAGCAAAGAACATTGTGTCACTTTTGGAAAATGCTTTGTTTTTTTATTCGCCCCAGGTAATGAAGTTTTATTATGACTGAAGGGGCTATACGTTTGCTCTTCTATGTTGGGAACTATGGTAAAAATCGAGAGACAAAAAAATAAAACTGCATCTGAAATAAGGTGATCACTTTTTTTTAAATTTAAACATGAGTCTACTTGTTTTCTAGAGAATAAACCCCAGCATATATTGGTTAAAAACTTCTTGTCCATCTCCTCCACAGGTGTTGTGTCAGCTGTGGGGCCGCTGTATCTAGCGGAGATCTCCCCGACCTCACTGCGCGGTTTCTGCGGCACCTGCAATCAGCTCTCCATCACAATCGGTGTGGTGATAGGCGAGGTCTTGGGTCTCTCCAATGTTCTGGGTACTGCGCAGCACTGGCCCATCCTAGTCGGTGAGTCAAGACATCTCGTTAAATATTACGCAGGCCTCATTATGTTGTGGATCTGTCCATTGGTGCGTCGTCCGGTCTGTCATCCCAGCCCTCCTCCCTCTGGTTTACCTGATCTCACTTTATTGCTATTGGACATGAGAGGCTGCCTTAATTTTAAATTTTATGGTTTGAAATAAAAAAAAAGAGAATAGAGATATCTTTTTTCTTGATTTTAAAAAAAAATGTCATCTAAATAATATTTACTACACGAAGATTTGGGAGATCAAGTTCATTTTTAAGCTTAAAGATAAAGTTTTTGTGTATTTCAGCTGCGCCAGCCCTACCAGCCATCTTCAGCTTCCTTACTCTGAGCTGGTGCCCGGAGTCTCCCAGATATCTGCTGGTCGTCATGGGCAAAGAAGTCGAGGCTAGGAAAGGTTAGGCATTCTCTCCATCATCTGCCACAAGTCTAATTTTTTTTGCTTTTTTTGGCTAATATGAAAAGGGGAGACTGGAGACTATGTTTTTCTCTGGCTTTTCACGTAAAGAAAGGAGGGGAGAGAAAATATGAACTCCTGCCTCAGCCTCATAAAGTTATTTAACTAGCATTTTTTTTTGAATTGTCCTATTGATTATTACGCTCTGCGGCTTTTCAGGGTTCTACTAAAATATTGAGTAATACTTTTTTTTCCTTTTTTCATTTGTTTTAATTTCAACCTTGTTAGAAATTTTACATGAAATAACTTTAAATATTT
Source organism: Elysia crispata (assembly GCA_033675545.1). NCBI lineage: Eukaryota > Metazoa > Mollusca > Gastropoda > Plakobranchidae > Elysia > Elysia crispata. The sequence continues at coordinate 275,893 of JAWDGP010003691.1, read as the reverse complement.
CTGCATGAGAAGAATTTTTTTTTTAATTTGCAAAAATTGTATTGATAGAAGGAATTTTTTTACTTTCTGGTTTTTCTCTCTGTACCATTACTTCTCTTTATCGTTGTTTATCCCTCAGCTCTGAAGTGGTTGCGGAATTCAGAAAATATAACTGAGGATATGGATGCTATTACGTTAGAATGGAATGAACATAGAAACGCACCAAAGGTGTGTTGGTGATATCAGCCCTATTTAGATTTCTCTATGCGTTTTGTTCTTGATATGAAAAGTTGCTTTCCTCATATCATTTATGTAACATCAGTTTAAATTTTAATTAGAATTTATTAAAAATATGTGATTTGTTCATATTAAGAATCCACTGAGAACCTAGAAATACTTATTTTATTGCTTGTTCTGACTTATTGCATAACTCAAAAGCCCAAAGTGACAAAAAAAAGAACAAAAATATCCTCTGAAATATTTTAATCCCTATATACTTTGACGACTTTGGTAAACTATGTTGTTTAAAAAAATAAAGAAGTCCCACGTGTGCCTAACATCTATTAATTTCAAAATATAGATGATTTTGAGCCCACGGACGAGGTCAAAATATTAGTCTTGACCAAAAAAAAAAAGAATTTTATCATTATCTTACATCAGTCTTTTTTTTTTTTTTAAATTTGTACAAAAAAAAATCCTTAGCACATAAAGAATAAATTGTCTAAAAAGCAATGACTTTTTTTTCCAAGTCAAAGTAAGATGCATTTGTTGGAATTGTCAACCAATCTGTCATGAAGCTTTTTTTTTTATTGGTTGAATAGTAAATTGATTAAAAAAAACAACAACACTCTAATAACAATAAGAGATGCTTAGAGTATCATTCTCTTCCTGTACACTCAAGGAACTTGTTTACCTCAAAGGTTTCTGATTTAGTATGGCTGATCTTTTGTTTAATTTAACATGTTTTGATGTACATCGCTTTTTCCCCCATGATATAAAAAAAATGGTGCTTAATCAAGGTATTGCTCGGAAAGGGGCAGTTTTGTGAACTTTGATCAATGTTACAGTCTTGTCAAATATTATCAATGATACATATCATCTTGATGAATCTGTTTTTCTGAATTATTAGCCTGTATTTTTTTCTTTTACAATTTGTCCAGGTGAAAGTGATGGATCTGTTCAGGAACCCAGAGCTCAGGTGGCCACTCATCATCTGCATTGTGCTGCAAATGTCGCAGCAGTTTTCTGGAATCAATGCAGTGAGTATTAGCAACTCTAGATTCAAATAGAAAGTGGGTTGTCATTGGGATTACATCTTCACATCAATCAATGCCGGAATTAATGCAGCGAGTATTAGCAGTTCCAGATACAAATAAAATGAGGATTGTCAAAGGGATTACATCTTCACATCTATCAATACCATAATCAATGTAGCGAGTATTAGCAATTTTAGATTTAAATAGACTGAGGGTTGTCAGTGGAATTACATCTTCACATCAATCAATGCCAGAATCAATGCAGCGAGTATTAGCAGTTCCAGATTCAAATAAAATGAGGATTGTCAAAGGGATTACATCTTCACTGCAATCAATACCAGAATCAATGCAGGTGGTATTAGCAATTTTAGATTTAAATAGACTGAGAGTTGTCAATGGAATTACATCTTCTTATTAATCAATGCTGGAATCAATGCAGCCAGTATTAGCAGTTCTAGATTCAAATAGACTGAGGATTGTCAATGGGATTACATCTTCACATCAATCAGTGTAGGTCAATGCAGCGAATATTAGCAATTCCAGATTCAAATAGAATGAAGATTGTCAATGGGATTACATCTCCACATAAATGTTTTTATTTAAATTAAATGCTGGAATCAATGCATTAGCAATTCTAGATTCAAATAGAATGAGATGAAGAGTCATGCTATTTTTTTTTTATTGAGCTTTACTTTCACTTTAGCTTGCAGTGCCATAACTTTTTTTTTCTTTGGTTTACACTCTGTTTTCTTCCTCTGTTTTCAAGTTTTTTTTTCTTTAATATTATGTAGCTTTTGTTTAAAAAAAAAATGAGAGTTTCTGCATTCTGTCTATTTTTTTCTCAGTTTTCAATTTTTGTTTTAGTTTGTGGGCAGAATGTTCTCTCCGCCATTTGAATATTGTTGGATCAAAATAAATTCACTGCACTGAAAAGGCCTAGAAGGGAAGGGCCTCTCTCCCCTTCCCCCCACCTCCTCAACTTTCCCAGAGAGACATCAAATACCAGAGGCAAAAAGTCAGCAACAAATATTTCTTTTCTTATTTTGGTAATGCTCGCAAATCATTAATTCGTCTCAATTTGATTATATTTCTTTTCTTTTTCTAAGTCCATGACATTATTCCTGCAGTGACACATCACAATGAAAGTTTTGTATTGCTCTCTTTACCCACCCTTGCCAGGTCATCTACTACTCAACCAGTATTTTCACATCTGCTGGTCTCTCAACTGAAGCATCTGAGCTCGCCACCCTAGGAACAGGTCTTGTCAACGTGGCCATGACATTTATTTCTGCTCTCATCATGGACCGGGCAGGCCGGCGAACACTGCACTTAACTGGACTTGGGGGCATGTTCATTTTCTCCGTCCTATTGGTCATCTGCCTTACCCTTCAGGTATGTCCTTCCAGGTCCACTTTGACATTTGGAGGAATCCTCATTGGGAGGTTATTCATTAAATATTTACTGATGGCTGCGATACAGTCAGCTAGTAAAGTTAACAGATGATCATGAAATTAACAGGCTATTCCAAACGATCACATCACCACCAAATCTGCCAGCCATAAAAGTTTCAAATGCGAAAAAGGCATTTCCCTTTCAGTCTCAATGATTCTCATCATTTTTTTGTTTTCTGAAGTATTTTTTCTCAAATTAAAGTTCTCCATTGATTTATTGTTGTAAAGCATTTTGTTTTCGAACCACTTCACTATTTTAATGAAGAAATAAAAGCTTGGACCACCAGTAATAGTACAAAAATACATGCGAACTCAAATAAATCTCTTTCAGGGCCCACTGCCTGAAATCTTTATGTTGCATGAACCTCCTGATATCTTTTTGCTTTCTTAAAAAAAAGGCATCAGTTAAGGAGAAATATTGAAAAGAACCATAGATTAGATTGGCATAGGCTTATCATAAGCATAGCAGAAAAGATATCAGAATAAAAGAGTAAAAACAATAGATTTTAATTATGTTAAAAATTTTAACATTGGCAGAGAATGTAAGATACAAATAAAATTTGAAGACTCTGTCAAAGTGTTGTCATTTTAGAATTTAGCCATCTGTCCCTCTTAACTCTATCCTCTGTCTCTCTTCTTTTTCTGTTTCTGTTTGTTTCTCTCTCTGGCTCTGTCTCTCTAGCTTTAGCTCTGTCTATCTAGGGCTCTAACTCTATCTACCTCTCTCTTTCTCTCCCTTTCTCTCTCTCTCTCTCTCTCTCTCTCTCTCTCTCTCTCTCTCTCTCTCTATCTCTCTCTCGCTATGTTTATTTAAACTGTTTTCATTCTAAATTATAGAAAAGAAACGTCCTAAATTCCTGAACCTTTAAAGGAAATAGAGTATACCATGCCAACACTTAATCTTTGATATATTTTTTTCTTAATCTTTTTAGTCAAGTGCAGAATGGCTTTCTTATATCAGCATAGTAGCTGTCATCATCTACATTGTCTTCTTTGCTACTGGCCCAGGTAAAAAGCTATGTGTATATATATATATCTATAAAATAAGATTTTTGTTATGACTACAATTTTCATTTAGGGACATTCCTGTTCGTAGTATTAAACTGCTTAAGACTATGAGACCTTAAAGTGTAAAATGATGATGGATGTTTTGAATATGTTATTTAATAGGCCACATGTTTGCTGCTGATATTAATTTGTATCATTCAAGATTTTCGCACTCTATTATCCACTTATGTTGATTAATCTCAATATGAGCTGAAGAATTACAATAGTTAACTGGCAAGGTTTTGGGCATCAGATTTGAAATTGCCAGGTAGCTGATTTAATTCTTACTGCTGATGCATAATATTTTTTTACCTTGGAAAGCATCACTGGTAACCTTGCTAAAATTTGAAAACATTCTTGACAGTGAATTAAACTCCTTTCCGCCTGTAAAATAATTTGGTTTTATAAGTTTCCCAACACTAAGTCTTTGAACAAAAAAAAAAAAACACTTGTGATTATGGGATAATATGGCTGCCAGTAAACACTCCTGTGGTGAAGAGTTTTTTAAGCCATGCTGTCAGACTCAGCTGGCTTTGAAGCTAATGCAGTGTATGGCCTTTATTAGATAAAATCAATTTTCCCCACTCCTTCGTAATCTCTAATGTTTTCTTTGTACAGGAGCCATACCCTGGTTCATGGTGGCTGAGATGTTTGCGCAGGGTCCGCGCACTGCGGCAGTCAGTGTGTCTGCTGTTGTTAACTGGCTGTGCAACTTTTTAGTGGGCATCTGTTATCCGATTCTTCAGGTAAGAATAAATTTAATGATCCCATCATGGGCTCAGACTTCTGATTCTCTCCTCTATTGCCCCTTTTTTTTGTTTCTTTGCCCATTTATTTCAATTTTTACTCTATTCATGATTTTTAAAAATGTCGGCTTTCATCCTTCTAAATCGACACCTAAAAAATAAGTATGATTTCAAGGATCAGACCACCTTAGCCCTATGTCCCCGGACCCCCTTAGTTGACTCCCGCCTTCAGCAGTCACCCTACCAGTCCCCCTCCCCCCAAAAAAATCTTTACTTTTCATCATTTCTCACTGGAAGCACTGACTTTACATATTCATCTATTTTGAAAATATTTTTTTCAGTTTTTGTAATGTATCTAACAGTTTTCACAGACTTTGTTTAAAAAGCAAAAAAATGGATGTATGCACATTTTGCATGTGTTCATTAACACTCACCATACTCATTTGCTCTGTTTTTATTTTCTCCTTTGCAGAAAGCCATCACAACATACTCGTTTGTTCCATTCTGTGTTATGCTAGCGCTGTTCTTCATCTTCACGTATCAATATGTGCCTGAAACGAAAGGCAAAACCATCACTGAGATTACCATGTTGTTCCGACAACAGACAGACTCTCACTCACGTCCGAATGACTACTTCTCTCCATCTGTGGTACAGTACGAAGTTCTTGTGGACGAACCATCGGATGCTGATAACAGTGATGAACGTGTCAAGAGGGTGTAGGCGCAGCTGTCTCTCGCTTTATGAAATGCCAGTGATTTATGATTCCTATAGATCACCTAAATAGTGAGCTCTTGCTTCACTCATGTTTAACAAATAGCAACATGGGGTGGATCATGGATTCGCATATTAATGGGAAATTAGCGCTCATAAAAGTCCTTTGCAAACGAAGATTTAAATAAATTTTCTTTCAATTTTTTTTTCTATTGGCAGGCAGATTAGGTCTATTTATCTAAGGCAGTCTAGGTCTAGGGCAAACAAGTTATGCAGAAATAAAATGATTGACTAGTATAAAACTAATTGAACGTGAAAAAAAGGGATAAAAATCAATGAAATTACAGCTTGAGCAAATGTTTAGAAGACAAAGTAAAGCAAATGTCTGGAAAATGTGTCACCGTTCTCTTAGTGACAAGACCAAGGGAAAACTCTTTTCCTCATGACTATCGTCCATGTGAATCTTTAACATTATTTTACTACTTTTGTGTGCCTTAATTTAACTACAAATGAGCTAGTTTGTGGATTTTTGAAGCATTGTGATGAAATTTCCTCCATATATGGTGGAAAAAAATCACTATTTTCTCATGCATCATAGTGAATTTGCAAAAACTGAATTAATTTATTTCATACAGGTTTGATGTATAAAATTAATGGCATAATAATCTGTCTTCAATAATTGTCTCAGACCTATTTTATTTTTGTCCAATTAAAAAAAAAGAGAATTTTTTTTAAAATAAAATCAAATGGGCCTATTTTTATTGAGGTAGATTAGTTATTTGGCCATGAAGCAATAGTAAAAATGGAAATGTTGGCATAGCTGACAAATCTAGGTTATGTTTTAAGATAAACATTGCATGAGCTATAGGCAGTTATGGTATAAGTCTGGAGATGAAACACAGTATAAGCTGCATCAGTTGTTCCATCGATACAGTTTTTCATGTCCTTAGATCTATAACCCTAATTACCGAGCTGAGATCCTATGTGACTGAAAAAAAAAATCAACTTATTACCCTACTGCAACCCTATGTGACTAGGATGGGACTCTACACACTCCCTTAGTGTAAATAGCATAACATAACCTTATTGCTAGGACTGTTGAGTAAGGTGGCAGTTTTGAAATTCGAAAGAAATAAAGCTACAAAACAAAAACTTAAAAGTATGAAGATGTGACTACTACTTAATCTTGTGCAAATTTGAAGTTTTACTTTGACTGACCAAAACAGTCAGTCATGATGACATTTCAGTTCATGCAATCACTGATTGATTGCTATTTGCAGAATAGAGACATTCCTTAAGAAGTTTCTGACAAAAGTGACAGTGATTGAACTAGAACCTTGGAATATAGGCCTTGAAGAACTTGTAGAGATCTGTGAAAGCACAAGTACTGAGACCGATAGTGTAGATCTAGATAAACCAAGGGAATAAACAATTGGAGTGCAACTGGGTTTTGATGAGTTCGCTAAGTACTGGTTTCATTATATTCCTGTTTGTGGTTAGCACTGTGTGAAATTTCATAGTTTATGTGGGTTTTTGAAAATTATAAAAAAAATTGAGTTATCTCCCTGCAGTTAGAAATTCACTGTAAATTGGGCAGAAAATTCTTTAGGGTAAAAGAAAAACAGGAGGCTTAAAAACATAGGAGTACTTAAATATCCATCACTGCCCAACAATTCTGCCCCCCAATGGCAGACCGACGTATCTGACAAAAACCTGGTTTCTAATTTGTTTGTATAAACAGACTATTTAAAGTATTCTCCAACTCGTGTAAATGGCTGAGAAACGTATCTTAATCAGGTACATTCAGATTTCTTTCTTGTCAAATTGGCGTATCTGAAGCTTTTTATGCTGACTTTCGAATGTTTTTTGAAATTTTCCCCAAAGCACAAAATCTCTAGATAGGTTGGCTTGCCTCTTAGGGGTAGAATTGAATATGTAGGGATGAAGGGAAAAGCTGAAAAAGTAAGTTTCATGGTAACCCCTGATTATTTTCAAGTTTTTGCTGAAAGTCTCTCACTGGTTATATATTTTATTTAAACAAAGTGCAATTTCTTCTTGTTCTTGTAACTTAGATATGTATAGAAGGGGAATGTGAGAGAATTATGTACATTTTTATTGTTTTGCAGAACTGAGAAAAGAGAACAGGAAAAAATGTTTATTTTATGTGAAATACTCATTGGTATCAATATTTATTATTCTTGTAATTCTATGTTTGTAAAAAATGACTTGTACATCATTATTTTTTTAACTTTCATGAACATATTTTTATATTTTTATACCAAATAAGATTGAATATTTTTCTACCAATTTCATTTTTTAAATCATTATATTTCAGCTTAACACCAAGGTCATTTTGAAGCCAATAACATAACATTTATCTTCTAAAGGCAAGGACATGAATTCCTTCAGTCCTTTCTGATTTACAAGACACTGAAATATTTTCTAAGAGCACATTGTGAGAGCTCCTGGCAATTTTGGACCCACTGATTTGTCCTTATCTTACTGAACGGAAGAGGCCAGTCAAATGGTTTAGTGTGTAAGCCAGCAAATTTTATTTCTCTAGTGTAACCTATCAAATCTTAACTATTTTTTAAGGTTGAATAGGTTACTAAATACTAATTTTTTTTCACTTATTTATTGCAAATATTGTCACTGTGTACACAATCATTAAAAAAAGAATCCCAAATCAACAGAATCAAGATATAAACTGATAATTATGTGCCATTTAATTGCTTCCAATTGATGTCAATCTTCACAGGCTTAGCATCGTTTAAGTTCTGATTACTATAATTGATCACCATGATCATCTTAATCCAGAACATTTGCCGCACTGAACCTTTTTTTAATTGACTGGATGTATTCAATCATAACCAATCTTCCTGACTGGGTGTATACAGTCCTCCATGGTGACTGGATGTATACAGAATCTTCCAGCGGGACTAGGTTTATTCAGTCCTACAGAAAACTGGGTGTATTCAGTCCTACAGAGTGACTGGGTGTATTCAGTCTTACAGAAGACTGGGTGTATTCAGTCCTACAGAGTGACTGGGTGTTTTCAGTCTTACAGAATGACTTGGTGTTTTCAATCGTAACTGTTCCTCTATGGTGACTGGGTGTATTCAATCTTCCAGAGTGACTGGGTGTATTTAGTCCTAAAGAATCACAGTCTTATCTAATGAAAAGACTCAAAATCCAAATGATGAAATGTACAACATATTCAAGCTACTCAGTATAAGTTAAAAAAAAAATATAATATACAAGTAAAAAAAACTCATTTATTTGAATTTCTTGTTGTCAAATCACTGGTTGTATTAACATCATGTATTTGAAACATAGAAAAAAGTATAAAAAACAACAACAAAAAATGAGAGAGGATGGAAATGACTCTTTTTTTTAATACAGTTTATGTAAAAACAGATTTTGAACACTTCATATAAATGTTTGAAACAGAAACTCAGTTTAAGTTTCTTCATTTGATTGCATATAGTCGTTAATTACCCAGTCACTTGAAATGTCACTTGAGAAAGGGTCAAAACCATCGTTTACTCTATAAATTGCTCTTTATTCTCCCTCCAGTTGGGTGAAACTGAATACTTTCCTCAAGGAACTTAAGCTTAATAACAATAAATGTGATCACACTTGGGCATTGCTTTTATTTTATCCTTTAATTTGTATCTTCTATGAATTTAAATATACATATTGATGAAGTTCATGCTGCAAATTTGACTATACAGTTGTGTGATGAATCTATTTGCGTTGTTAATTTGGTTGTTACTAAAATAGACAAGAAGCTTTATATCCTCAGGGCTTGTGTATTTTTGTGCAGCAGAATCTGCATATGCATGTAATTGTCATAGATCAAATATCACCAACTTGAGTTATGATTGTCTTCAAATTAAACATCATCAATTGGGTGTTGCAATAAACGTCTTAAAAATCTTAATGAATTAGATTTTTTTGTTTCTTTGAAGTCAAATGAAATGTTAAATACTTGAATGTTCAATAAAAAGTTAAAGAGGAAGAATAAAATTATTTGTGTAAAATGTTTGCTGATTTGGTCAACCTTTGAAGGTTGCATTTATTGCAACATTTTTTTCTTTTGGTTAGTCCATTAGTGGTGTAGGTATTAAAATTTTACACCATGACTCGATTTATATATATATCTGAGGCCTATAAGTCTTACTACTTTGACGTTAACATGTGATTCTGGACAGAAGTCCATAAAATGCCAAGCTTTCACAGAAAATGACTTAAGTTTTCTATTACTCTTCGACTTTTCCCACAGAGGCACATAATTTGGAGCAACATTGACACGATATGAAATATGCTTTCAGAGAAGAACTCAGTTGCAGTTTTTCGTTAACGTTGAAGTTTGAACTAGCAATCGTATCACTTTGTGTAGTGAGAGAGATTTGATTCCATACGTATCAATGAGTATCAAAATGAGCACTCACAGGTTTTACTCATTGTTTGTCATCATACCATAATGGAGCTGGTTCAAAAGCTGGAGAGACAGTTTAATTTAGGTTCAGCTGGTAGAGCTTTTGACCACAATAAAAAGGTCTTGACTTCAATGGGTTCAATCCCATCTGAGTTTTACTCTATCCTTAGCTTGATTGAGAGTCTCTGCATCCTTTATGGAATTCTCTGGAAAGGTCACGAGCTGTAAAACCAACCAACAAGCATAAAGAGTAGACAAAGATTCATATTAATGACTGTTCCAAGGCATATGAATGCTTGTTACATATATAAATCTATTTTATTTTACCATTTCACAGGGGATAAGTTATATATAGAGTGTGAAAAGACTTTTTGGGATATCATATTAGAACAAAATGATCGTGTGTAAAAAGCCTTTTTGGGTTATCAGATTAGAACAAAGTGATCGAGTGTAAAAAGCCTTTTTGAGATATCAAATTAGAACAAAATGATCATATACAATAATGAAACATCTCATGTTCTTGATAGCCTGCAGACTTGCTAAATGGTGATTTGCTTAAAAAAAACTAACTGTCACAAACTGTTGCAGTGGTTGTTAGTTGAGACTTTACCTCAATACAGCTCAGTTAATAATATCCTGTGGCTGTGGTGATTAAACAAATGAAGGGTTTGACCACAAAATGATATAAATCCATTTTTTTTTTAAAGTTAAAAAAGGAAAGATTTTATTTGGCATGATCTCCATCATATTACATTCACTTGTTATGTTTAATGTGTTTGCCGACGAGAACATAAATTATCAGAATTCTTTTAAAAAAAAACCCAACAAAATAATGAAATAATTGCTCTGTAAAGAAGCTATTCAAAAGCTGGGTCAACTCTATTTTTCGCAAAATCTCCTGTCCCTTTTTGTGTGGTCAAAACTTTAAAGTGCTTTAAAGTATAAACAATGAAACATGAATTTTAACATGTGATTTTCATTGTAAAATACAGGGCCAGGCCACACCTGAACGCTTGCCACTTTCATTTCTCTGTTTCATGTAGATCATGGTCGTTCATAATTTTCATCTATAAAGACATATCCCTTATTTTTCCTGTACACAAACAAACAGAGTAAGGTTTTGTAAAAAATTTGTTTTGGTAAGATCAGCCATTGCTATATTATCTCGTTAAGGAATGTCTACTGTAAAGCAAGCTATGTTATCTCATGAAGAAATGTATAGTGTAAAGCAAGGTCTATTATCTCATGAAGAAATATATGGTGTAAAGCAAGGTCTATTATCTCATGAAGAAATATCCACTGTATTGCAATGTCTATTAACTCATGATAAAGCAAGGTAAATTATCTCATAGTGAAACATTTTCTGTAAAGCAAGGTCTATTATCTCATGATGAAACGTCTTCTGTAAAGCAAGGTCTATTATCTTATGAAGTAAGGTCTACTGTATTGCAAGGTCTATTATCTCATGAAGAAACGTCTTCTATAAAGCAAGATCTTTTTATCAGATGGAGAAACGTCTTCTGTAAAGCAAGGTCTTTTATCGCATGGAGAAACGTCTACTGTAAAGCAAGGTCTTTTATCTCATGGAGAAACGTCTTCTGTAAAGCAAGGTCTTTTATCTCATGGAGAAACGTCTTCTGTAAAGCAAGGTCTTTCATCTCATGGAGAAACGTCTACTGTAAAGCAAGGTCTTTTATCTCATGGAGAAACTTCTTCTGTAAAGCAAGGTCTTTTATCTCATGGAGAAACGTCTACTGTAAAGCAAGGTCTTTTATCTCATGGAGAAACGTCTTCTGTAAAGCAAGGTCTTTTATCGCATGGAGAAACGTCTACTGTAAAGCAAGGTCTTTTATCGCATTGAGAAACGTCTTCTGTAAAGCAAGGTCTTTTATCGCATGGAGAAACGTGTGCTGTAAAGCAAGGTCTTTTATCTCATGGAGAAACGTCTACTGTAAAGCAAGGTCTTTTATCGCATGGAGAAACGTCTTCTGTAAAGCAAGGTCTTTTATCTCACGGAGAAACTTCTTCTGTAAAGCAAGGTCTTTTATCTCATGGAGAAACGTCTACTGTAAAGCAAGGTCTTTTATCTCATGGAGAAACTTCTTCTGTAAAGCAAGGTCTTTTATCTCATGGAGAAACGTCTACTGTAAAGCAAGGTCTTTTATCTCATGGAGAAACGTCTTCTGTAAAGCAAGGTCTTTTATCGCATGGAGAAACGTCTTCTGTAAAGCAAAATCTTTTATCGCATGGAGAAACATATACTGTACTATTAGATCGAGTGTATCTTACACTAAGTGATTTATTCCAGTATCTTGATGTCAATTTTTTTGTCACGTCCTGGAAGAAATAAAATTATACCATCATATCTGTGGCATATACGGGACAAGAATTTTCTTCTTTCTTTAATTTTTTTTCCTTGGCTTAGATTTAAAGGGGGAGGGCATACAATAGATTTTAATGCATCTCCATTAGTGCTGTAATTAAGACTATATGACTGTCAATATTTTATGCCCTAAGATCATTTCTTGAATGACTAACAAAAAATATTTAAAGGCGAAGCCACTGAAGTGTCCATATCAAAGGATAATTGCATAATAGAAACATATTTTACTCGAATTATTTTTTTCTTCAAATGGACTTTTTTCTTTGTATAAGGTTGGAATTATACATTTTGTCTTGCCTTCTGTTTTCTCAGTTATATCCATTGAAACTCCTCAATCTTTTTATCTGTTATTTTAGCAGTGTTATTTTTTGTATTGATATCATTTTATTACCAACCTTCCCCTCTCTCTCTCTCTGTCTATCTGTGTCTATGTCTCTTTATCTTTTCTGTCTCTGACTGTCTGTCTGTCTGTTTGTTTGTTTGGCTGTCTCTGCCTATCTATCTGTCTGTCTGTCTGTCTGTCTGTCTGTCTGTCTCTCTCTCTCTCTCTCTCTCTCTCTCTCTCTCTCTCTCTCTGTCTGTCTGTCTGTGTCTCTCTCTCTTTTTTGTCACATCATTTTTCTAAACTAGGATATTTACAGGGTATTTATGTACAACATAATGTATTTGCGCTGATTCATATTTACTGTCTTCAGGTTGATAATAGATTTTTTTTTCGAATATAATTCAAGTGCAATTTTAACTGTGTATCACAAAAGAGAAAACCGTGCTTTTGTATTCTAATTTTTGTATTTTTTTTAGATCTTCGAATAATGAAAAGTAACGAATAAATTCTTGCATATTTTAGCTTTCCGATATACTTGTTGGTTTTATTGCTCTGTCTTTTTTGCTAACCCTCTTTACATGCTGTAGAATTCTGAAGCAAGTTTGGTCAATACAGAAATAAAGGAAAATTCTGTAAATTCGAAATCTTTCTGAAAGCTCATAACAAGATGTCTAGGTCTAACTCCGTGTTTAAAAATGATCAGCAAGAGAGGCTTTTATACATGTACTTGCTTAAGAAGGTTTAAAGAAAAGAGTGAAAAGAGAGAGAGAGAGAGAGAGAGAGAGAGAGAGAGAGAGAGAGAGAGAAAGACAGACAGACAGACAGACAGACTGACAGACAGAGATTTACAGAGTCAGGGAGAATAAAAACAGAAGGCCACAAAACAATAACATCAGGACAAGAATTCTGTAAATCCTATATAGTTTAGAGGGATGAAACAAAAACCATACTTCAATTATTACTGAAAAAAGAAAACCCACCAACGTCGTGAAGTTTGACTTGGCAAACTTTATAAATAACAAGTTGCTTTATGAAACTTAGTTTATAATTATAGTAAAACAAAGATCGTGTTGAGCCTGTCATTGCAAAAGAGATATTTGCTCTTCTTATGGTTTATGTATAAAATTGCAGACCCCGTAAGAGTAAATGCAATATCTGAGCTAATGATTTCGCATAACATGAGTCACGCAATTAAATTCATATAGAAACTGGTTCAATTAGCATTCACAGGTATATTAAATTACTCCGATTCTTTAATCGTGACATCTTTCAAAAGTTGCAACGAACGGTGGGGGAAAAATAACCAGTTGCAAAAACAGCAAGGAAATAATTCGTTGCAATTTAACAGTAATTGCTGTCACAATTGTGTTACAACAGTTAAGATTAGTGAAAACTTTTAAAATATCAGATCGAGATAAATTTGAAGAGACAAGGTTTAGCTCATCGCAGTGTGATCACTGTTCAAGCCACGTAATGCTGTTTTGGCTTAAAGAGTCCATCATGCGGTAAGTGCTTCGGTATCATTGTCATCATTATCTTCATCATCACCACCACCAGCATATTACATATTACCATCATGATCATCATCAACTTCATCCCCTATGCCATCAACACCACCACCACCAGCTTCACCCCTTATACCATCATCATCAACACTACTAACTTCACCCCCTATACCATCATCATTATCACCATCATCAACACCACCAACCTCACCATACCACCATCATCACCATTATCTTACTTTCATCATTATTTTTATTATCATAATCATTTCAGTATCACTAAAATCATTCCTCTCATCATCACCACAAAATCACCACCTCCACCCCCGTCACCATTTTTACCATCATCATCAACATCAACACCAACAACACCACAAACCCAAGCATACCACCATCATCATCTTATTTTCATCATCATTAGTTTGTATTATTTATTTATTATCATAATCATATCATTATCACTAAAATATTAAAAATTCGTCTCATCATCATAATAACCACCACCACCACCACCACTACCACACAACACAACACCTCACCACATCACCACCGTCATCAGAGACAAGAAGGAATAAATCCGAACTCTTGTGAAAACCGAAAAGTACAGCCTTTCTTTATTGAGAACCAAAATAAACAATCAGTGTGCAATGAAACATTCAGAATGATGAATCAATGATTCGATTGGCTAACTTCTACAGCATACACAATAATCTGGCGGGTGATCGTTGATGAGGAAAAGGGAGGGAAAAAAAGTCACATTATGTGACCAATTATACATTGCTAAAACCGTGTTGCTTGTACAAAGAACGTCTAAAGTAATACAAATCATTATTTTATAGAACCATTTATTTAGTGCTATGAAAGTTCAATTGTTTCTTTGGGTACGAGAGTTAACAACAAAGGAATTAAAGATTAATCCGGAATAAATGCACAATAAATAGCATTCTCATTAAATCTTCTGCTGATCCTACAGCTACTACGACCTAAAATAAGAGTGATAACGTTCTACCACAGTTCTTTTTTATATTACTTTCCCTATTGCTGGTACTACTACTACTACTACTACTACTACTACTACTACTACTACTACTACTACTACTACTACTACTACTACTACTACTACTACTACTACTACTACTACTACTACTACTACTACTACTACTACTACTACTACTACTACTACTACTACTACTACTGCTATTACTGCTACCAAAACTTCTATCATTGCTATAGTATAATTACCATTGCTTCTTCTTCTTCTTCTTCTTCTTCTACCAAAACTTCTATCATTGCTATAGTATAATTACCATTGCTTCTTCTTCTTGTTCTTCTTCTTTAAGTTGTACTTGTTATTGTTTTAATTCATATTATTACATTGTTATTATTTGTTATTTGATACTTTTTCCCACTATTTCACCCTATATCAACAATATCTAATTTCTTGTCTTGATTAGATAAGCGTCGGGAATGGACGTGTTTACAACTGGGATTCCAACTTGCCGTTAGGTTAGATTGCAGAAAAATGACGGTCCTGATTTTTATTTGAAGGTAGTGGTTATTATTATTATTATTATTATTATTATTATTATTATTATTATTATTATTATTATTATTATTATTATTATTATTATTATCGTTGTTGTTGTTGTTGTTGTTGTTGTTGTTGTTGTTGTTGTTGTTGTTGTTGTTGTTGCTGTTATTAACTCTATCATATTAACTAACTTTATTTTTTATTGATATTGAAATGCAATGATATGAACTTAGAAGATTTCAATGCAGGATATAAGTTCGTCTTTGCAAAAACATAATTCTTCATCTTCTTTATGATTTGCGTGGTTATTTCTTTTCGATTCATGAAAAAATATTTACAAAAACAATGTTTAATTTGAGTTGATTAGAATTTTTTAAACTAAAAAAGGAAAAGTTATGGTGTTGAATAAGGTCATATTTCGTTTTGATGAAAAATGTTTTCTGTCCTTCGTGAAGGCGCCTGTAACATGACTTAAAGACTGGTATCAGGTCAAAATGACTGTGAGTGAAAAAAATTG
>JAWDGP010003691.1:250000-255000 GCA_033675545.1 Elysia crispata | reverse complement strand
GATGACCAGTGTGTATATATTTCATAAATCAAATATAAAAGGGAAAAGGACAAACAGAGATTGTAGCATCAAAGTCAAAATATTCGAATTATTAGAAAGAGTGTCGACCGCGTAAAACAGTCACAAAATTAATGAAATAAGAATAGACCGTCACAGATAATTAATCAGTAATCATAAACAATAACAGTATCGTACAATATTGTACAATATCGAGTTTGAATCCTTGGCCAAATTCAGGTGCTCCAGCGATACGTGGTAAAACTGGACTCATACGCTAAAGAGAATTATTTCAGCGTATATTTAGAGCAATCTCAAGCTGAAAGACAGAAAAAAAAGTCTTCTACTTGACGGCAATCTGGCAAACTGAATGCTGTCTGCTATTTATGCTACCGTATCATGATTTATATTCAGATTTAATAAGCAATTTCAACTATACCAAACTTTCACAAGTTGCAAAGTATTTGAATTAATTTTATTTGAAATTATATTGTAAGGTTATGAAATGAATTTTAAGAATTAAAAATATCATGCCATAATTATAATCGTCTTTTCTTTCCGAATTTAAACAAAAAAATTATTAGTTTGCATAAGTGAAGGTCGATGGCAAATTTGCCAGATTTTTCCATCCAACGTTTTCACCAGCCAAAGCACCGAATTTTCACCAAGGATTTTCTGCCCTAATTCGCAACTCGTCCTGTCTCTACAGCACATATGGGAAGCATATCATTTTTTTTAAAGTTTGGTTGTTGTTGTTGTTGTTGTTGTGTAGACGATGATTTTGTTCAAGTTAATTGCTTTATTGGTTTATCATTGAAGTGTATTTTTATGTTTATTTTGAAAGTATGTGTATTTAAAGTAAAAACGTGTGTTGTTTAATTAGAAATGTGTGACCATGAGTAAGATCCAGCCAGCAGCAGCGAGGCACAAGCTTCGAGAATAAATTAAATTTTAAGACATCTTTTGTATTGCAAACATTCTCTCTTTTTCATTTTTTATTTTAAACGAATGCCTACGCATCATCACTAATCAGAAGAAAGATGGCATAGGAAAAGAGCGGGGGGTGAAGTTAAGAAAATGTGAAAAAAAAATACTAAGTACATTAATTTTGAGAGATAGATTAGTAAACATATGATACATCGAATACGAGAACGAGCGAGCGAGCGAGAGAGTGAGAGAGAGAGAGAGAGAGAGAGAGAGAGAGAGAGAGAGAGAGAGAGAGAGAGAGAGAGAGAGAGAGAGAGAGAGAGAGAGGGCGGGGGTAGGGGGTAGGGGGTTCATTAAAAAATAAATAATAAGAATTCGATTAGTCTATAGCGGGATCAACCTCCAACCGGCCAGGGAGAAATTGTGACTGAAACAAGCGCAGGAAAGAGTCGACTGAAGTTATCTCGTCATCGCGAGGAGGAATAAAAAAAAATAAGATACGAAAGGAGAAAAAAATTGAAGATAGAAGATAGAGATAAATAGATAGATAGATAGATAGATAGATAGATAAATAGATAGAAAGAGAGATAGAGAGAATGAGAGAGAGAGAGAGAGAGAGAGAGAGAGAGAGAGAGAGAGAATGAGATAGAGAGAGAGATAGACAGACAGACGGACGTAAAGAGAGAAAGAGAGCATGATTAGGGAGAGTTGTATTTCAAGTCCACAACAGAGATTGATCCCGCCAAGAGCACGTCTTTATTCACGTTGTTAAAGAGTTCTCGTTATTGAACAACCCTCACCAAATATCGAATATTTCTCACACTGCTGCTGGCTTTACTACTTAATGTACTGGTCGTCTTTTTTTTAGAATATATATATATATCTTTATGTTTGGTGTGCGTTTTTGTTTCGGTTATAAAATGCCATGCATGAATCATAAAGTAGAGGTGATCCTGCAAACCAGGCCGACCCTCCATGTAAACAATGCGAGTTCCTTAGATTACTTAAGAACCATATTAACCACCATAATCGTTATTCCATCGCCACGAAACCAGATCCTTGCTCTCTGATGGTTGCACAATACGTTTGCGTACCCACAGCCTCAAAACAACTTCAGTAACGGCATTCGAAGCACAGCTTTGATAATCTCAAACCCCAAATTGCCTTTACTGAAATGTCCTTTGAAGGTCGGATAATACGCATGTGCAAACATAGAGACCAAGG
Source organism: Elysia crispata (assembly GCA_033675545.1). Lineage (NCBI taxonomy): Eukaryota > Metazoa > Mollusca > Gastropoda > Plakobranchidae > Elysia > Elysia crispata. The sequence goes on along the minus strand of JAWDGP010003691.1, from coordinate 252,852 downwards.
ATCAGAACGAGGCTCGCTGAAGCCTGCTAATAAAATCAACATAAATTTTTTTGTTTTTATTAAAACGCAAGTCATGAACATCGACTTGCTGCACGCATGACGGTTTCTTTCGCCTCGTGTGTGTCGCTTGGCCTTGGATCATTCACTGAAGCAATTCTATTGATTTCTACTGACTATTCGCCTCTTATATTCATCCCCTCGTAAAGCTCTTTTTACTTTTTGTTAAGGCTAAGCCTAAGGATTAAACACACACACACAAAAAAAAGAAAGAAAAGATTTTCTAGATTATTAGTATCTTTTTTCCCTTGCCTACCTGATATAATATTTCTCTCTCAAGATTGATCAATGAGAATATATGGATAAATGAACTATAAAGGAACAACAGGACATTAAGTGTGTGACCTTTTCGTATGTTTTACAGGTCTTTTACCACTCGCATAGCATGAACGCTACGCTAATGCCTTGATAACTTGTCCCAATCAATTTAAACCTATCTTTCTTTTTTTTTTTTTTCAGAAATCTATGCTGCATCTCGTTTAGGTTGGACAAAGCAACAAAATTGAAGTCATACTGTGGGAGAATGAAAAAAAAAAAAACGAGGAATGAACTAAATAAAAGTAGTAATATTAATATTAACAAAACTTAAGTCTATTGTGATATCACAAACTTACAATAGTATTAAGTCGTGGTGAGCACCTTTTGGTTGGTAAAATAAACAAATCTCAAATAGTTATGGACAAACATGAGAGCATTTTGAAATGGTGTCGTTCTTCTCCTTATAGTACAGTATTTTTACAGTGTGGTTTAACCAATCGTGTGATCTTCTCCTTTAGATTTAATACTCGTGTAATCATCATCACTGGGAATAGAAGATGTCCCCTAGTTGTTTTTGTAACAAACTAGGCTTATATGGACAATAATAATAATAATAATAAAAAAATAATAAAACAAAAGAGCACTTTCAGTGTGATGTGCAAAGCTTATGTTGTATATCCCTCATACCCCATCTTTTTATTTCTAGTCGTAAGTTTACACCAATAGCAGCATTATGTTATCAGACTTTCGCTAGTGTTCTCACACGAACAACAATTATGCCTTGTTAGAGACGCATCCTTAACGGAAGTGTCGGCATTCCTTGCGTCGCAAAACCTGAAAGTTCACCAGTTACTGCCAAATTTGTGCGAGTAATGAAAGACTATTTTCTTATCCCTACCCCATTTGAGTCCATCTCCCATCCCCCTCCCCCCTCTCCCTTTGTTATCTACAACTTAATTAATCAATCCCCCCCCCCCCTCCCACTTCCCCCATTTGAGCAGGCTAGTCCAGTATATCCCACTAGATACTGCTTCAGTCGATGTCCAGCGAGGAAGGCTAAGTGAGACGGGCGCCTGCTGGACCGAAGCCCGGCATTTGCCCTTGAGACGAAGCTGCGAAGTTCTTGATTTGCTGCAGGCTCAGCAGCGAGTGCATGTTCGCCAAATTCCGGTGGTCCCCGGCGCTTCCGCTCCCGACTCCGCCGACGCCAGCCGAACCGCCTCCGGAGAGAGCCGAGTCGCCGAGCCCGCCAAGCATAGCGGAGGATCCCGAAGGTGAAGCGGACGATGACGATTTCCGGCCGAACGGTCCGATGGAGTCGTAAGGGAAATAGCGCGGTGACGCCATGGAAGAAATGTGGGGCAGAGAAGGGTTCATCGCCCCATGGTGGTGGCTTAGACTCGGGCTGGAACGGGAGGAAAAAAAAATTAAAAAAAAAAAAAAATATATATATATATATATATATATATATATATATATATATATATAAAGTGGTAATCGTTTGGACAATTTTGTTTCATAATATGTCACAAGAAAAATCTCGCTTAAGGTTTAAATAGTACCTAATTATATAATAAGTTTCTCAAGATTTTCTGTGGTATTCAAAAGTAAAAAAGTCTTTCTATGACATGTATAATTCACATAGTTTCAAAACAATTGGATTGGTGTCTGTCATGGCTAACAGAAGTTATGAATGAATGCCATTCGTGTGCCATGTACATGTATATGAATTAAAAAGCGAAATAACTGATATGGTAGTTTTGTTCTCATTATGCAGCCAACCAAAGTAGGTTGGCTCTTAGCCTAATCAAGATTTCATGAGTCACAAATATAAGGGCTGAAAGGAAAAATAACCCCAAGACGTTCAAGTATGGGACAGGAAAAAAGGCTCTAAAAGGCTTGTTCGTTTTTTAAAACAGAAAGTCTGTCACAACATAGAAAACACTAACTGGGTTTTACCTATTATAACTGTCGAAGAATGGTAATGTACTTCAAAGTGTTCTTCGTTCCAGGTTTGGAATGTGCCAAATTTGGTACACGGGATTAAAGTTCATTGAAATTGGGTTTCTCTCTCTCTCTCTCTCTCTCTCTCTCTCTCTCTCTCTCTCTCTCTCTCTCTCTCTCTCTCTCTCTCTCTCTCTCTCTCTCTCTCTCTCTGAGCTGGGAAATATCTGAGACCACTTTTAATAAAAGGCTTTGTCGGTCAATGGACTGAATGACCTACCCTGCTCAAAGATGTTCTCATAACAGAACTCTCTCATTAGAATATCTCTGACCCTACTCGACATACTACATTACTCACCTATAGTGGTAGCCCGGCCCGCCGGAAGAACTCACGGTGTTGGCAGCAAAAGGAGACAATGGCATGAAGGCGGACGTCGGACCTCCAGCTCCTGCTCCCGCTCCTGGCCCAACTCCCCCGCTGCCACCTTTACTGCAGGCGCCGCCTTGCAGACCGGAGCCCGCTCCAGCGCTGCCGCCGTTCATGCTGAGATCAGATGGCGGCGAGCGATCGGAGGGCGACGGGTGCTGCGAGG
>JAWDGP010003691.1:217500-245000 GCA_033675545.1 Elysia crispata | reverse complement strand
TTGTTGTTGTTGTTGTTGATGTTGTACCTATTATCATTATTTTATTACTATTATTATAATTATTATTATTATTATTATTATTATTATTATTATTATTATTATTATTTTCATAAATTATCTTTTTATTGTTATGTCCTCTTCAAACTTCGGCATCCCTGTCACTGAAACCGCATGCTGGGAAGAGTTAGTTTTAAGCTCCCCCTTCCCCCCGCCCCCCATGAGGCCAGACCTACCGGGATGCGTACACCTGTACGGTCGTTCACCCGTGTGTAAGCGAGTGTGTTGCTGGAGATGGCTGAGTTGAGCGAATTTTTGTGCACAGTCTGCGAAATCAATCAGGCAACATTTGTTTGTTTTCCAGACCAAAAAATTTAAAAAAAAAAAAAAAAGATTGACAATGCTTTTGTTCTCGATAGAATTAAAAATAAAAGAAAAAAAAGGTTGGATTTTTTGTTTTTTTTTATTTCGATATAGATTTTTTTTCGATACAGATAGTTTGCTAATTATTTAAAATCCCAATCTTTAATTATAACTATAGATCCTTTTCATCTAGAGTTCACAATTACGGGAGTATAAAATCAATGACATGCAGTTGATTCCCTCACGTCCGGAAACTCTTGGCACTTTTTGTCACGATCTTTTAACTTTGTAATGTGCTTTTAGAAACAAAGAAGTACCTTTTGGGAAAAAGGGCAAATTACATAATAAGCTGTTTTTCAGTATTTCCTTTTTCAACTTTTTTTTAAGAAATAATACTGGAAACCAGTTAGTTTTGTCATTTTCAATTCTAAGTCAAGATCCCCTTAAACGCTCATTAGAAAGCTTTGTAGGCAAGAGCAATAATTCCTCGCAGTGTTTTGCCTTGTGATAACTATCATAGCTTCCCATAAATTTTAGAAGCGAGTAAGTGTTGGAAAAAAAGATTGGGATTTTTCAAAACTATCTTCTTACTTCAGTAAAATGTGTTGAAAATAATATATATGATAATGTTTAAAATCATTGCTGGAATTTCAATATCTGGGACTGTTAAAGCCTAAATCCTTGAATATTTTCAATTATGAAACAAAATGGTCAAACTGTTGGGTAAAAAAGACAGCCACACATGAGCCAGCCTCCATAAAATCTTATGCGAAATAAAACAAAAAACGATGATGCCTTTACGGATTGTGATGAGTAATGGTGATAAAAGCTAACTATATCTATACCCTATATGAGATACTTCGGACTAGGGAGTAAATCTTGTTCAAAAAGCACGTTTTAAAACAAATATTGCGAAAAAAATCAATGGAAAAACATTTATTTTCAATTTGGAAAATTTAAAAAAAAAAAAAAAGATATTTCTAGATCTGTGGTTGTTTTAATCTTTGTTTGATATGGATAACGTAAATCAGTTTTTTTTTTCCAAAAACAAGTTTAATAATTTGAATGTTCATTTATGACAAAAAAATCAACGAAATCTAGATTTTTCCACGAATTAAAAAAAATGCCTATAATTTATCTTCGGATTGCTTGAAAGTTAAGAACATGAAGAGCTTCTAAACGTGTTTGATATCAACAATATTTATGCCATTAAGATAACAAGAAAACCATCAAAATTTCGAGACAATGTGTGCACGAGTGTACAAACAACATGTAAAACAAAATTCTTTCCTAGACCAAGACAGAACCAAAATTGCGCCAAAGCAAAAGAAAGGTAATGAATATGACAGGAACAATAACTTGCCTGTAGATCTAAGTCCTATCAGTTTTTTGTGCTTTTTGGGTTAACAAAAAAAATAAATAAATAAAAAATAAAAAAAAAAACGAACTATGTTTGTTGAAAAATTGTAGAAACTTGCCAGGTAAACATAGGAACTCGAAAGCCAAAAGAAAGGTAGCTAAAAAGACCAATCAGTATACCGAATAAAGAAACCAAACTTGTTGAGACGATGTACACGAATAAAACTATAACGGAAAGAAAGGATTAGGTAAGTGGTAGGATGACAAAGACAGAAACTCTTAGCCTTTTCAGAATTTTTTTTTACCATAATTATCCCTCACCCCCCCCCCCCCTTCCCCCTTTTTTCCCCACCCAAAGAATACAAAGAAGAAGCTGCTCTGAGCAATATCTTATGAATTGTTCTTTCGTGTCATAAAATAATACAATTGAGTCAAAAATTTATAAGAAAAATAACGTTATTCTTTCTCAGAAGTATCATCTTTTAACTGAAACCAGGGCTGTCTTTAAAATTTTTATCTGCTCCTCCTCCTGAGCTTGTTTGTTATTTGGTTACAATTTTCGGTCTTTGAGATGCCAGTCTTGAAACCAACATGAAACTTCAAAATTTTGTTTGATCCTTCAGGATAAAATCATATTTTACGATATGGCTTTGGCTTATATCTCTAATTTTGATTCGTTTTGCCTCCTTACTCAATCCACGGAAAAAATTTTATCCGTTTTTACTCTAGGTCTAAACTTTATGTTGCCCTTAGTTCGGCAAAAAAAAGCGAGATGGAATTTTTTTAGTAAACAAAATACCGCTAGAATAAAGATTGAATTGAATATGAATGATTTTGTTGGTCAAATCAAAATATACATCGACAGAAATCTAAGTTTGTATGCCTCCTAGACGACTGACTTTGGAAATACTCATATCGGATTGTCTTTTTCCCCCTGATCTTCAGAAAGTTCGTGAGGACAAATTGGGTGGTTCTCTGATCTTGTGGTGTCACACTAAAAAAGCTAATGGCAAGTGAAGTTTCCGTCTGCAATCTAGATCTATTTCTTTGGCAAACAGATTTCATTCTTTTAATTCTTCCACACTAAAACAGCTCGAAATAGACACAAAATTGAATAGAGTAGAGACAAGTAGTGAAATAGAAAGAAAAAAAAAAAGAGATAAATAGAGAGAGGGAGGGAAAGAGAGGGGTAGAAAGAGAGAAACAACAGAGAGAGAGAGAGAGAGAGAGAGAGAGAGAGAGAGAGAGAGAGAGAGAGAGAGAGAGAGAGAGAGAGAGAGTCAGACAGACAGAGTTTGAATCTGTTAAAAATCTCTTTATAACATTCTTAGAAGAACTAAAAAAAATGTAATAGAAACAAAAGACAAAAAAAAAAAAACCATCGATATACCTATGCCTACTTTTTAAGCCACTTCGCAATAATTAAATACACAGATTTGTAGCACAATAGGGCGTACAAAGTGCTTTCTTAGATTCAATATTCAATATTTTCTGCCCTTTCTATTCAAACCTCTTAAAATTATCTTGAGAGTAAAATTCTAGCAGAAACATTTTTTGGTATGCAGTTTTGTATCATTTGACTACTCGCTACTTTCTCTCACTCGCCGACTGTTTCTATTTCTACCTAAGAGGTCAGTTGCTGAACAGGGATGCCAGAAATAGGAAGTCATCAAAAAATGGCACTGCGGAGTTCTTTTGTTTTCCATTCTCGCCAAGAAAACAATTGAGAATATGAATACTGTATTCAAACGAATAAATTCGATTCTGAGCATCGATTTCTCTAAAATACTTTCAATAAATAGAAGATGATCGAGAATTAACTCTGGTATTCGAATCTTCTTAAATCTTACAGACAGCAGTGAGGGGAGTTATTGTTGACTTCAGAAACCTTTACTTCTTTAAAATCTACAAGTCTATTATTTGGACCATTTATTTAACCGTAACTATCATATAAAAACGTAACTATCATATAAAAAAGAAGGAAAAAATGAATGTGATGCTTCTCTAACTATAACTGGAGGTGAATACAGCTCATAATTTGTATACTTGACTTACTGAAGACAAAGTTTCCCGACGTTGTATATGTAGAGTTATCGTTACACTTTGCAATGATCTGTGTTACCATTTGAGCAAAATATGATACTTCATAAGGGATAGTTTTGACAATTGGTTATCCCTAGAGACATTACTCGCTTAGGATCTTTAACTTGTGGTCTTCTCTTAAGTTTTGTAGCACATTCCGTTTATGTTATAATCAGATTTCTATGACCTTTCTGTTTGTTGTCTTGCAGACGGATTCTTTAAATAAAACTGCGTTGGTGTTCGGAATTATAGTTTTTCAGTTATACCACTGAATGGGCCAACAAGCACTAGATCCTTTTCTAGTATCTCTTGAAGAGTTCGAAAAACAAAAATATTACAAATGATTAATTTTTCATACACTGCCCGTAAGTTCATGAAGATAACACCATAAACCCTCTATATGGACTTTTTCCCAGTAAAAAAAAACGTATATTTGACCATAATCAAGAGCTAAAATAATTTTGCAAGAGAACTTTCTCTTCTCCCTATGCCTTGAAGTACGATTCTAAATTTCTTCATCGGTGTTAAGGGGGGAAGAATCAGACACCCAAAATGTTTCCCTAAACTGTTTCCGAAATTTCGGCGATTCAAATTGCGGAAAGATGTATGGTATTAGAAGAGTCATTTACCATCGGTTAGAAAAACAAATGAAAACAAAAGGAAAAAAAAAAAAAACAAACAAACAAGAAAACCCTAACAACACAAAACAAAAAAATATGTAGCAATCTGCAGAAAACATGCAACGGTCCCTCATCCTTGCCGCTCATACAAATCTCACAAACCGACACAACGTCATCACGTATTCTTACACACCAGTTCTAAATATAACACATCACAAAACACAACAGAAATATTGCTTCCTCCAACAGACAAACAAATAAACAAAGAAAAAAAAACAACTCTAAGACATCAACACAAAGCAAACATGGCTGCACTACTGGGGCAGATAAAAAAAAAATCATGACGATAAGAAAAGTGACGATAGATAGAGGAAGGTTGGGGTAAACCTACCAGGGTAAGAACACAGGTAAGGTTTCTCGCCTGTGTGGGAGCGATAGTGCTGTTTCATGTTGCTCAATTGAGAGAAGGCCTGAGTACAGCCTGTGAAATTGCAAGGATCAACAAAAATTTACACTGTAGGAACAAAAAAAAAAGAAGAAAAAATACCATTATGCTAGTCTCTAATACCTTTTTATGCAGCCTAGATCTACAGATATTTTACCCAAAAAAAAAATCGAAAGAAAAAAAATAGTGCATGAAAATGTGTAAGCTCTCTAGACAATCATATTTCTAAACGTTCACACGTATCAAAATGATGGAGGTATGAGAAATACAGGTTACACTTTCAAACAGGAACGCGGTAAATGCAACAAGAAATATTAATGCTGAAAGATATTAAAACTTTTTTTGTATTTTACCTAACAAATCTAAAAAAAAAAATTTGAAAAAAAAAAATACCAGAATAACCGAAACCCATAATTTAGAAGGCTATAACCCTAAATGAACCTAAGGATTTTCTTTTATGTTTGCCTCGTTTTTATTTTCTTAGCAAAGGCTGAGTCAAAAATATGCATATCTATAGTTTTACAATTTCACAAGGAAAAGAGGAGAAAATTGTGGAACAGCTTTTCAAGGGTTTTCTCACAAATTGTCAGTCCTTGCATGAACCAAAAAATGTAGCTTGGCAACGTAGCATGAAAAGTTCCCGAAATTATCAGTGTTAGAAACCACTTAAATCTGTACTTTCCTAATCTATTTAAAAATCCTCCTGAACGCCCGATATATTAAATTACCACAAAAGAATAAAAATGCTAAAAGGTGCATTACCTCGCAGAGATTCGTGTTTCATGAACTTACATACTACTGAAAGTCTGTTAAGGCCTTTACATAGATTGGAATTTTCCAAAACTAGCCAAATATTCTTATTGAAATAGGATTTTTTTCCCTCAAAGATAAAGAAAAAAAAGATAAATCTACATAGACTCTAGGTGAAAGCTGCACTGAGCTGAAAGGGCTAAAATAACATTAATGTCACCGATCTATTTCAATCATATTGTCTGCGCAGAACACATGGGACAGAGTATGTCAGAAAAGTTGAAACCGAGATAAGTTGTCCTCATTCCGTTAAATTAATCCTGTCGATCGGGGTAATCGATATTAAGATGATGTTACACCAGTTATATTAATCCTGTCGGGGTAATTGATATTAAGATGATGTAACACCAGTTATATTAATCCTGTCGGGGTAATTGATATTAAGATGATGTAACACCAGTTATATTAATCCTGTCGGGGTAATCGATATTAAGATGATGTTACACCAGTTATATTAATCCTGTCGGGGTAATTGATATTAAGATGATGTAACACCAGTTATATTAATCCTGTCGGGGTAATTGATATTAAGATGATGTAACACCAGTTATATTAATCCTGTCGGGGTAATTGATATTAAGATGATGTAACACCAGTTATATTAATCCTGTCGGGGTAATTGATATTAAGATGATGTAACACTAGTTATATTAATCCTGTCGGGGTAATTGATATTAAGATGATGTAACACTAGTTATATTAATCCTGTCGGGGTAATTGATATTAAGATGATGTAACACCAGTTATATTAATCCTGTCGGGGTAATTGATATTAAGATGATGTAACACCAGTTATATTAATCCTGTCGGGGTAATTGATATTAAGATGATGTAACACCAGTTATATTAATCCTGTCGGGGTAATTGATATTAAGATGATGTAACACCAGTTATATTAATCCTGTAGGGGTAATTGATATTAAGATGATGTAACACCAGTTATATTAATCCTGTCGGGGTAATTGATATTAAAATGATGTAACACCAGTTATATTAATCCTGTCGGGGTAATTGATATTAAGGTGATGTAACACCAGTTAAATTAATCCTGTCTGGGTAATTGATATTAAGATGATGTAACACCAGTTATATGCATGAAATATAGACAAGGGAAAGTATACAAATCTCCTACTTCACCGTTGTATTTTAGTGACTAGACAAACGAAATAAAAAATGAACAAAATGTCACTCAATACCTGCACTGCTACAATTGAAATGGCTACGAACAATACTTCCCTCAAATTACATGAGCAATAAATACTCATTATCATAGTAGAACTGCATTATGAGGCCCTACAGTGATAATGATAAAGAGATTTTAAAAGTAGAAACCTCTAATAAACCAATTTATTTTTTCTACTGCCCCCAAATCGTTTCTATGTTTTCAATAACCGATTCCGACAGATTATCTGAATATTAATTACTTTATTAAACTTTATTTTACTTTTTCCCCTCCAAGCCTGTTTCACAGAATCTCTACTTCACGAACGAAAGAGTCACTTATAAGGTAAATTTATTTTGCAGTACGTGTTTGTTTCTATATTTATATTTATTCCGCCATCTCATAGAGAACTATAAATTCCAGACAGCGAAAAGAGAATAAACCTACCAGGGTAAGAACACAGGTAAGGTTTCTCGCCTGTGTGGGAGCGATAGTGCTGTTTCATGTTGGTCAACTGAGAGAAGGCCTGAGTACAGCCTGCGAATATTTTTAATAATATCGATTACACTAGTTGTAGTATATCGAAAAAAAAATCGATATTCGCTTCTTTAGTTGATAAGAGCTTTCGATTTTCAGGTTTTGAAAAAAAAATTAATATCGAATTAGTGAATGTACTTTATTAGCATTACGGTAAATAGAATAGTTTGATTCGCAACTGAAGTGCATATATGGAACTTTTTAACAAAAATTAATGTCGAGTCTTTGCAAATGGATTCACAGAATGTGTTTGAACTCTATTCTTGACCAATTTTCAGGTCGATTATAGATCGATTGTTTCTCTCTATACAAAGGGGGGATATAAAAAGTTTTTTGTTTTACTAATGGAAAATCTTTATAAATTCAAAATAAAAAAAAAAGCAGTTTTCATTTTTATTATAAAAAAACTGACATGAACTTTCATCTATAAATAGACGGAAACGAAAACTGAAAAAGAAAACAGCAAAAAAAAATCTTTTTCCACAATTTTAACCCAAAAAACCAACAAGAGAACTAGAATCGCTCAACTTAGACAAACATGACGATCAATTCAAAAATTGCAAAGACGAATGACAGATAAAAAAAATAATAAAATAAACAAAGTAAGAAATAGAAAAGGGGAAAAACGTGACCTACCATGATAAAATCCTGACATAACAACAAAACACTAAACAAGAAAAAAACAACAACAACAACAGCAATGACAACAACAGTAAGTCTTGCAGCAGTTTTGTAGGAAACTGACAACGATTTGAAAAATATTGATAGATAATGATGACGGCGATAATAATAATAATAATAATAATAATAATAATAATAATAATAATAATAATAATAATAATAATAATAATAATAATAATGATGATGATGATGATGATGATGATGATGAAGATGGTGGTGGTGGTGGTGGTGATGATGATGATGATGATGATGATGATGATGATGATGATGATGATGATGATGATGATGATGATGATGATGATGATGATGATGATGATAATAATAATAATAATAATAATAATAATAATAATAATAATAATAATAAAAATAAAAATAATAATAATGATGATGATGGTGATGATGATGATGATGAAGATGATCATCATGATAATCATGATGGTAGTGGTGATTACAATATTGATTGTGATCATGATTAAACTAAAACAATCTTTGTTCTTGTTCTTATTGAAAGTATTCTTGTTAAAAATGTTATAAAAGATAAAACCCAGAGCCATCATGAAAAAGTAAAAGTACATTTGTTTGTCCTCTTTGTTCTTTTAAAATACGCCTCCTCCCTAGCCATACGAATTATACAAGGCGGCCGAATTTCAATTCGTGAAAAAAAAACCAATACAAAAACAATATCAACACAAAAACAAAAATAACTTTCTGTTTAATCTTTTTTAAGATATAATCTAAGGCAAAATATTGTATTATTTCTCCTCATTCACATTCCCCTTATTGAGAGCAACGTTCAAACTTTTTTTTATAATTATATGGAGCTTTAAAAAAATACTATAAGGTGATATCCAAGGGACATCATCCAAAAAATATGTAAGGGTGATATCCAAGGGACATCATCCAACCTACCAGGGAAAGTGCAGTGGAACGGCTTCTCGCCCGTGTGTGAGCGATAGTGCTGTTTCATGTTGGTCATTTGAGAAAAGGCTTGACCACAGCCTGTGAAATTGTACCAGGGAACAAACACTCTTGTAATGCAACGAATCATTAGGATCGACTGTTATAGAGAAACTAAAAACAAAATTTGTTTTTATATTAATATTTTTATTGCATTTCTCTTTCTCTTTATTTGTTTTGTTCTTTTATTTGAAGCACAGAAATTAGCAAATAATTTTGGCCATGTTTAACTTGTTCAGAAATAGTCAATGTGACGATATTAGACAAAATGAAGATGATCAATAAAGAAAGAAAATCTTGTGAAACTTCTAGATTGCTTCAAATAAGATTTGGTTTATGTTTTGAGGTTTGGAAGTAGATCTGATTAAGATTCTTTAGCGGCAAATATTGGACAATTTAGAGATCTCTAGTATCTGGAAATTTAAGGGACAGAGTTTGATTCCTATTAAGGAAAAAAATACTTTTTAGGGTATCGAAATATATTTTAGAGCCTATATTTTTCTTAAAATTTTATCAACAACAAGAAACCAGTTTTCTGTCACCCTATCTGTAAGTGCCTGAACCTAACAAGGTAAGAACACACGTAAAGTTTCTCGAAATTTTTTCATAACAACGATTACACTAGTTGTAGCATATCGGAACAAATTTGATAGTCGCTTCTTAACTTATGAGATCTTTTGATGTTCAGGTTTGAAGAAATTTAATATCGAATTGGTAAATGTAACTTTGATTCGCGAGGGTAAACCTACCAGGGTAAGAACAGACGTAAGGTTTCTCGCCTGTGTGAGAGCGATAGTGCTGTTTCATGTTGGTCAACTGAGAGAAGGCTTGACCACAGCCTGTGAAATTGGTCACAGAGAGATAAAGAAAATTTGAGAAGCCGCTAAAGATAAACAGCTGGAATCTTTTGACAAGGCTGGCAATGAAACTTTCTTTTATGCTACACTTTAATGGTAGTTGTGATAAAAACTATACCCTCGATATTTTATTTCTTCTAGTGAAGAGTGTCAAAATACCTCGATTTCTTTTTTTTTTTTTTTTTTAAATCAGTTTTGGGTATATCACTTACTTATGTATCTATTTCTATTTCCTGATTTAAAATCAAGAGCTGATGTTCAATGCTCATTAAATATGATTGAGAAATAATAAGATAAACACTCATTTGAAAAAAAATATATTAAAATGGTGGATTTTATGTCTCTAACATCAATATTTTTCCACGATGTCGGAAATTAAGAAGTGAAATCAAGATAACCCCATTTTTTATTCAAATAAAACTGAATCTTCCCCAATTCTCCCCCCAAAAATGTAAAAAAAAAAATGAGATTACGTAAAGCAAAAATATGTTATAAATAAAATAAGAGCTGTTATCACAGAGCGAGCAAGACAAAATGGTTACAAACAAAAGTAAAACACAACAAAAACATGGTAACAAACGAACAAAACGCATATCTGTCCAGAACAACGAGGGAATATTTACTCATTGTCTAACAACTTTGTTTTTTTTGGTCAAGGCGATTAATTCTTAGAATATTGAATAGAAGCGAAGTAAGTTCATTTTTATGATTTATATTAAAAAAGTTGTAAAAATAAGTAAATTTTAATAATTATTCTTATATTTTAACAATACTGATTCTCCGCCATTTCTTTTTCGGTCTCAAAATGGAAAATATTTGGCGTGTAAAGGTTTGAGAAAAAGTGTTATATTCGTTAATCATATTCTCTTAAAACTGATACCATACCAAGCTTTTTGTTACAAACCCACCAGAACAAGATTATATATAACCATATTATTTTTAGCTCTTTATTTTTTTTCCTATTCTAACTAATTTCAAAAATTTTGTTGATTACATAAGAGTTGCAGGCTTCTTATGTTGCGATCATATACAGCCAAAGTCTCTGTGTCCATCTTAGCTACAGAAAGTACTTCCGATTCCATCCCTTCCCCAAATTAGCCTTAAACCCATATATCACTACGCCAAGCACTAGGAGCAATTACATGTACAACTGCTTGTCTTAAGAACTGTTGAGTCTTACTGCAAAAGGTAAAAAAAAATGTGAATGAAGAGAAAAAAAATATACAACTGATAACGATTTGAAACATTTTTGAAAAAGTTTTTTTTTTAGGGGGAAAAGGGTACACATACCGGGGTAAGAACATTGGTAAGGTTTCTCGCCTGTGTGGGAGCGATAGTGCTGTTTCATGTTGGTCAACTGAGAGAAGGCCTGAGTACAGCCTGCAGGGAGAACGCCAATCAAACTGAGTGAATTTTTTTTTTTAAAGATACAACGGGTATTCCCGTTGCGCTGAATTATCTTTATGCATAGCCTCAACGGGTTTTCCCGTTGCGCTGAATTAACTTCATGCATAGACTCAATGGGTTTTCCCGTTGAGTTAAATTAACTTTATGCCTATCGCGATTGAACTAAAATTTAAATCTGCCTCTGACTTGCAAAAATTTTTACTCTTTGACTTAAAGCTGGACTCTATTAGTTATAGATCCTATGCATGCCGATATTTACATGAAAGATAAACATCACATAGTTCCCTGTCCTTCAGTAATAATTATGTCAAACAGAAACCGAGTGGAATCGAAGAAGAGCCAAAAATTATCATTTATTTAAAGACGGAGAGCGCCAAAAACTATGGAAACTTAACTAACTATCTACAACGAAAGTCACTCTTTTGAAACATAAATTTGAGCATAATAGACATAAAGCGAAAGGACATAAAGCCCAACCTACCAGGGTAAGAACACAGGTAAGGTTTCTCGCCTGTGTGGGAGCGATAGTGCTGTTTCATGTTGGTCAACTGAGAGAAGGCCTGAGTACAGCCTGTGAAATTGTCAGCAAAAGGGAAAAAAACCTTGACGAGACTTACATTTTCTCTGAAGTTTTATTTCAATTACTTTATGAAATCTTGGTGGACAAAAATTGTATGTAAATTATAGCAAGCAGCTTGTGTTTCTGAAACCTACATTTTTTTTCTGAAAAAGCTATTGAAATATTTAGAAAAAGGGTTAAAATATTGGGGCTTTCTTCTTTGTCTAGGGTTTTCTATAACCACTGAATTGCAAGCCTTAAACTCACATAAAAATGATAATAATAATAATAATAATAATAATAATAATAATAATAATAATAATAATAATAATAATAATAATAATAAAAAAGAGCAAAGACATAAACTATGAATTAAAAAAAAAAAACCAACAACAACAAAAAACAAAAAGGGGAGACACCAATAACATTTACGTACATCAGAAATTTTCATAATTTTCTCTTAGAATTCAAGCTCAGTATGGATTAGGTCAATCCGGAAAAGGAGGCATAGACATGTACGTGAAGAAACACAGACAGACGCACACACTCACACACACGGAGACATTTTTTTATATTTTAACTGTCCAAAAATGTCGATTACAGTACTGATAAATATAGACCTAAATTCATACTCTTACTAGAACAAAAAAAAAACCAAAAAACAGAAGGACTGTATCCCTACACTGCCCACATTTTTGTGTTAGCATCCACCCCCTGTACAAATTTTGGGCATAATTTTGTAATTCTCCATTAATTGTCCATTAAATTAATGAGGCAGTTGCTTTAGGGATAGAACTGACAAAAATTTTCGGAGTTCTAGGACAGAATTTTTCTTTTATTTTTATTATTGATCAAAATTAAAAAAACGCAGTATGGAAAGCAGTCCTAAATCTATCTTTAAGTCCTTCTTACAATCTTAATCTCGGTAGAAACATTCTGTGAGATTCAGTTAAACTATAACTTCGAAATAACGGAAATGGTTTTGATTCCCAAAATCGAATTTACTAGTTTTTCGTATATCTACATCTCGACCATGATTGATTATAAATCCTGAAGTTTGTTATGTACCAAGACTATTATTTAATGTGTGTGAGTGTGTGTGTGAGGGAGGGGGGAGGGCCGGGGGGAGATGGAAAGGGTAAGAGAGTACCTACCAGGGAAGGAACACGCGTATGGTTTCTCTCCAGTGTGAGTACGATAGTGTTGTTTCATACTGCTCAGCTGCGAGAAAGCCTGAGCACAGCCTGCAGAGAGGTCGAGAAACTCACACTAAAGACTTGCCCTCTAGCAGGCCACCACACAGAAAAGATGATGTCACACCGAAAAGGCTTTTCTCCTAAGGCTATCAAGAGATTTTTATACCTAGCCTGAACTTCATATTGCTCGTACTGCTAGATTACAAATGTCATTGAGTTGGAATTTAAAAATTAAAAAAAAAATGTGAAAGAAATGTCCCAATTTTGTTTTTAATGTTGGCAAAATAACAAAAAAAAAATTCACTTTGCTCTATCGTAGCCAGTTTTCTAGAAGACAGGTAAAAATTAAAAAAAAAAAAAAAGAAAACACAATGGAGATTGCAATAAATCCCTTGCTACATTTTTTTTTTATTGTTTTATCCTCATGCATTAATCTTATAATTATTGTAGTCTAATCTATCAAACTCCTACAGCATGCCTGACAATGATGGTCTTTGAATTCTGATGGGGAAAAATTTTGCATTTCTCACTTAAAGCAAACTTCCCAAGCCCCTACCAGAACCCTTTAAATCTCTATTGACTACTACTTTTACACATGCACTAGAATTTACTATTTCTCCAATCGTGAGCTATTCTAGAAAAAAACAAACACAAGCAAATTGATACAAAGCGTTGAAATTAACTAGAACCAAAGTCAAACTTTTATGTTGGGTCCAACGCTTTTTTTTTACCTACCAGGGTAAGAACAGAGGTAGGGTTTTTCCCCTGTGTGCGAGCGATAGTGCTGTTTCATATTTGTCAACTGAGAGAAAGTCTGAGTGCAATCTGGGAGAAAAGGGCAATGGTTCAAGTGGGTTAGAGAAAAAAAAATAAAGTCCCTTCTCTATTTTGGACGGAAAATATACTCTACACCAAATTTTGTACGCCCTTCACTTAACTAATTTTTTATTCATATGATTTTGAACAAAGTCTTTAACATCAGTATTATCTTTTGCTCTAAGAACAGTTTTTCCCCCGAATCTCACAAAAGTAAAAACAAATTGCGTAAAAGTTGTCAACTAGCACAGTTTTGTGGAGAAAAATTGGGTTGAATATTTCCTCATATTAACCAAGCGAGGAGCTTTTCTCATATAAAAAATCTTCAAGAAAAAAAAGCATACGCAACCTAATCTTTTTCTCTTAACGAAGAGGGATACTGTCAAAAACATTAGTTGAAAATTTCAGATACGATTTCTTGCACGTAGTTAATACCTCATAATACAATGACGGTTTACCACCAAGCCTCCGGTGTCTTGAAATCGATAAGTGGGCTTCATGGGGATTCTAAATTTGATCTATGCGAAAGTATAATATTCCATAGATGCCATGCACAATAATTGCTGCTACTTCAGAATTTTATCTCCTCCCCTGTCGTTTTAAATTAAGGTCGATTTTAAAAACTTGACTTGTCGTAGATTTTTTTATAAAAATTATTTCTGACTGGCACAGTCTTCTTCTAAAGTCTTCAAAATATCAGGATTGTTGTTAACTTTTTTAAGCCTTTCCATTCATGTACTGGTACCCATTGCTTAAAAGAACGCTTGTCATGTTTTTGAGTAAGGAGTTGACTTGTAAAATTGACTGAAGATATTAGATCCAATTGCGTTGCAGTTAAAGCTGTTAAGTCATTAGGATTCAGTAGACATTGAAATAAAAGCAACATTCCTTTTCTGCGACTGTTTAGGAAGCGATAAAAATATATGTGTGTGAGTTCCCCATAAGGATTTTTTCCTCTTTCAATTGATCTAAATTATGTGAGAATATCCATTGGTAAAAAGACATATTTTAGTACAAATTAAAGGAAAGGTACAAAATAAAATTACATAGTATGAAAAAAAAAAACCTAAAGGGCACCCAAAATTTGAAAAAAAAATCTTTGAGAGGTTTTGAAAACCTAAATAATATATAAATGGTCCTATTCAATATTACAATTTTGAAAAAAAAAGAATAAAATTAATAGAAATTAAAACAAAAGCTTCAGATGAAGTAAGATAAGGGCAAGATGTTCCTAAACTCTCACAACTTTTCGTTTTTAAAGATCGAAGTTGCCTAAACAAAAAGCCACATGAAACCACAGCTTGATATTAGGGACAAAAAAAAAAACAACAACTAAAGAATATTTGAATTTGCAAATGAAGAGATCTATTGGAAGATACAGATTCCTCTTCTCATGCTGAGCAACCTTTATGAACAAAGGACAATTTTGGTTTTGAATCCAAAGCCAAGGCAATTTATTTTTGACATTCCAAAACCAGTTTTGTGGAACATTCTGAGATTTATAATAAATCTTTGGTTAAAACATTATTAGCAGATGTTCAATGAGTAACTGCCCTTGTTGAAATACCATTTCTAAGCACAGAAACTTTTTATGAAGTAAAAAATGCTCCCCTGAAGATGTTAAAAATGTATTAAATCTTTAAACGAGAGAGAGAGAGAGAGAGAGAGAGAGAGAGAGAGAGAGAGAGAGAGAGAGAGAGAGAGAGAGAGAGAGAGAGAGAGAGAGAGAGACTTAATTGTAAGAGAAATGTAATACCTACCAGGGTAAGAACACATGTAAGGTTTTTCTCCCGTGTGGGAGCGATAGTGCTGTTTCATGTGGCTCAACTGAGAGAAAGTCTTAGTGCAGTCTGCAAAATCAGTGTGGAAAAAACAAAAGACCTGAGGACCGTGGCACCCTATACTTTATCCTTATAGCGATCCTATTTAATCTTCTTCTTTCTTTGATTTATGAGACATATTCGTTTATTCATGTTCTGCTCCAAAAGCTTACACTCTTCTAAGAAAAGAGATTCAATGCTAGCCATAGAATCTTTTAAAACTTTCTTAACGGAAATAGTTGAAGCTTTGAAAAGGAAAAAAAAAGAATAATGAAGTCATTTTGAAAATAATAGTTTATGCTACCTAGGGAAAAAAACCCAAAAGAAAATGGAATAATATTTTGGTATTGATCTGGGAAAATTCTACGCACGCAAGTCTGTAATATTCGAACAGAAATTGGTCTTTTGTTCTTCAGAACAATGACAGGTTTTATTAGTAAACTATTGTAAGAGAATTTTAATAGAATTTTTTTTAAAAGTTCAATGTCCTCGTGTCTTTTTGTATGTATCACACACTGCTTTCCTATCTTAAAGTCTTACCTTAAAAAAAAAGAGAAAAAAAGGTAAGTTTCCAAGACATAGTTTTCCATCCGGATGAAAAAACTCAACAGGCAAGAAAGCAAAACTCACGATGAAAAGGCATAAAAATGAGACAAAACATATTGAAGCAACACACTCGCCAGCTACGGGGACAAACCTACTGCTACTAATTTTGTATTAGTAGAGAACATAGCAATTACATTTTTGTGACTAGAAGAGGCTAGCTTAAGATAATCTAAAGTTTTGTTGTTTTATTATTATTTTTATTATTTAATTCTTAATTTGTCTAGAATGAACTGTTTCAAGCAGAAAGTTAGAGGCCCATGTAGGAGTACGCAGCGCAGAATTCTCCCAAACCTTCACCAAGCGCCAAAAAAATAAAATAATGAAGAAATGAAAGGAAAAGTGAAAGTAAAAGTAAGAACATTATTTCACGTATTCATTAACACAATACATTTACATTTATACACACATGAAGAGAATAACTGCTATTACTGAGGCAGGATTCTCTGCGAGACAAAGGTAACAGCGACAAAAAAAAATCCCACAAAAAAACAAAAAACAAAACATCAGCAGCAGCAAAAACAACAGCAACAATACAGATGGTATTTTTCCCAGTGCGTTATGTGTCGATTCTTCTCTGCTTCCGGATTACCTACCTTTAGTGTCCACTGCATCAAATATGTTGGATCGATGGTTTGTGATTAATAAAAAAGAAAAAAAAAAAAGACGCCACCATTTGTGGCGTATAAAATATAACACTACATAGACATGCATTATGGTCGTTAGCGAAGAGTCTAGGTCTCTAGATCTAGAGCTAGAACCTAGATGGCTGAATGACAAAAACACCCATAACAACAAGTAATCACATGACGGAACAACATGGGGTATGGCTAATAACACAAACATTGGCAGCAGTTTCTCAACCTTAACTGAATGCAGCGAAACTAAAGAAAATCAAGGGATAAATGGTATGCGATTTTATAAGTGAGATTGCACTTTTCTCCCCTTCTTCTACTGAGAAAAATGTTTTCATAGCTTTCATTCTGTCTCCTTTTTTTCCAAATCCATGACTAACAAGGAATGATATTCTGCAATTAAATTGATTAAATGCTGAAACTTTTCTTATAAGGCCAATTAAAAAAAAATCAGCCAATCAGGGATGAGTGGCTGTTGTAGTTTTTGATTGAGGAATTCAACACATTGATTTTTTTGTTGCTTTTTTTTGTTTTGAGTTTTTTATTTTTGTCTATAAATTACAACGACTTTGAATTTTCATAACTATCATTTCAAACGTATCGCTCAAAAACTTTTTACTGTGATTTTCATAGAGCATATGTCCAGCAATAATGCCTTGTTAAGTTTCAATAATTTCTTTTTGAAGACGTTTTTGAATTTTAAGCGGTTACGGTATCTACCTTATTGTTCTACCGTTTTTCTCTAAACTTTATAGAATACATCACTGGCTCAGGACGTTAATCTATTTTGTTTGAAGTTTTGCTGTCAAATCCATTTGCTTTTTAAAAGAAGAGTAAGAGGTTACCAGTGGTGTGGTACTGGTCTATAAGATTTTGAAGTTTGGGTTGATGCTGTCGAGTCAAACCATTCTCATATTACGATCGAGATTTTGAGGCATATTTTTCATTAAAAAAAAATTAATAAAAGAATTTCCAAAAATCCTTTTTCCTTGTATTTTTCTATAACGTTAAGGTGTTCCATGATTAAGGCACTTCTTTAATTTTCGTTCGATTAAACCGAACCCAAAAGACACAACAAATTCCTGTTGCAACAAGATGTTTTAAATTCGTTCCCAAAGTTTAAGTATAAAGAACAAGCTGAAAACCCCGTTCTACGAACGGGACCCTGGTGTCAATTTGCTGAGGCCGGGTGCGTGTGTGCAATTAAAGGGACTTATAAATGGTCTTGATATCTCTCCTTTTAATTACATGATCCAGATAAAATCATATGCCTCCAACTATCTGTCTTTACATTAAATCTAGATATCTCGATAATTGTAATTCTTAGCACAAAATTTATACATAGATTTTAATTCCTTTTAGAATAGAGGAAATCCAATAAATTTTCTCTCCTTTCCCAATCTGTGTTTTAGATCCTTTAAACGCTTCATAAATTAGAAAGCTGTGAATTTTAGCGTCAAGAGCATAAAAGTGCATTGCATTGCGGGAATTCATAGCCACGAAATTATCTAATCCTAGATCTACACCTCAAGTCGATTGCGAAAGACTTCGGTTGTTAAAGAATGACAAAATGGCGCGCGTAATTTGTGATCGTAAGTTAACCTATGTTGAAAAAAACAAAGCATTTTGGGGGAATCAAGGAAAGCAGTTTGCGTCGATTTTTTATGAATTAGAACTTAGGCAAATGAATGCTGAAGACGCTTGCATAGCTTTAACTGTGTGGGTTGGGTGATAACGGAGGAGTTCGCGTACAAAGTCTTCCATAACCGCTTTTAAAACTGTATAGATAAACAGCCAAGCTGACCAAAAAGGTAGGGTTTTTTTCTGAAATGAAACGCACTACCCTTCTTACTAAAAATGCTACGAACAGACTAGATGATAAGATTTAGCGAAGGTTGACAAATTTGATGACATAAAAGAAAAAAAAATCTTCCAAAATGTTAAGCCGTACTAAAAAGCTTGAGTCGTTTTATTTCTTTGCCTCCGGTGATAGGTAGAAATGATGAGGTTTTATTTCTTTGCCTCCGGGGTTAGGTTGAAATGATGAGGTTTTATTTCTTTGCCTCCGGGGTTAGGTTGAAATGATGAGGTTTTATTTCTTTGCCTCCGGGGTTAGGTTGAAATGATGAGGTTTTCTTTCTTTGCCTCCGGTGATAGGTAGAAATGATGAGGTTTTATTTCTTTGCCTCCGGTGATAGGTAGAAATGATGAGGTTTTCTTTCTTTGCCTCCGGTGATAGGTAGAAATGATGAGGTTTTATTTCTTTGCCTCCAGCGATAGGAAGAAATGATGAGGTTTTATTTCTTTGCCTCCGGTGATAGGTAGAAATGATGAGGTTTTCTTTCTTTGCCTCCGGTGATAGGTAGAAATGATGAGGTTTTATTTCTTTGCCTCCAGCGATAGGAAGAAACGATGAGGTTTTATTTCTCTGCCTCCGGTGATAGGTAGAAATGATGAGGTTTTCTTTCTTTGCCTCCGGTGATAGGTAGAAATGATGAGGTTTTCTTTCTTTGCCTCCGGTGATAGGTAGAAATGATGAGATTTTATTTCTTTGCTTCTGGTGATAGGTAGAAATGATGAGGTTTTATTTCTTTGCTTCTGGTGATAGGTAGAAATGATGAGATTTTATTTCTTTGCTTCTGGTGATAGGTAGAAATGATGAGATTTTATTTCTTTGCTTCTGGTGATAGGTAGAAATGATGAGATTTTATTTCTTTGCTTCTGGTGGTAGGTAGAAATGATGAGATTTTATTTCTTTGCTTCTGGTGGTAGGTAGAAATGATGAGATTTTATTTCTTTGCTTCTGGTGGTAGGTAGAAATGATGAGATTTTATTTCTTTGCCTCCGGTGATAGGTAGAAATGATGAGATTTTATTTCTTTGCTTCTGGTGGTAGGTAGAAATGATGAGGTTTTATTTCTTTGCTTCTGGTGGTAGGTAGAAATGATGAGGTTTTATTTCTTTGCTTCTGGTGGTAGGTAGAAATGATGAGGTTTTATTTCTTTGCCTCCAGCGATAGGAAGAAATGATGAGATTTTATTTCTTTGCCTCCGGTGATAGGTAGAAATGATGAGATTTTATTTCTTTGCTTCTGGTGGTAGGTAGAAATGATGAGGTTTTATTTCTTTGCTTCTGGTGGTAGGTAGAAATGATGAGGTTTTATTTCTTTGCCTCCAGCGATAGGAAGAAATGATGAGGTTTTATTTCTCTGCCTCCGGTGATAGGTAGAAAATAATGAGGTTTTATTTCTTTGCCTCCGGTGATAGGTAGAAATGATGAGGTTTTATTTCTTTGTCTCCAGCGATAGGAAGAAATGATGAGGTTTTATTTCTTTGCCTCCAGCGATAGGTAGAAAATAATGAGGTTTTATTTCTTTGCTTCTGGTGGTAGGTAGAAATGATGAGAGTGCCGTTGGTTTTATTTCTTTTTTTTTTTTTCGTGTGTCATATGATAAGATTTAGCGAGTGTCGATAAATTTGATGACATAAGAAGAAAAAAAAACTTCCAAAATGTTGTGCCGTACTAAAAAGCTTCAGTCGTTTTATTTCTCTGCCTCCGGTGATAGGAAGAAATGACGGCGTTTTATTTCTTTGCCTCTGGTGGTAAGTAGATATGATGAGGTTTTATTTCTTTGCCTCTGGTGGTAAGTAGAAACGGTAAGTTTTTATTTCTTTGTCTCTGGTGGTAAGTAGAAATGATGAGGTTTTATTTCTTTGCCTCAATGGTAAGTAGAAATGATGGGGTTTTACTTCTTTGCCTTTGGTGGTAAGTAGAAACGATAAGTTTTTATTTCTTTGCATTTGGTGGTAAGTAGAAATGATGGGGTTTTATTTCTTTGCCTCAATGGTAAGTAGAAATGATGGGGTTTTACTTCTTTGCCTTTGGTGGTAAGTAGAAATGATGGGGTTTTATTTCTTTGCCTCAATGGTAAGTAGAAATGATGGGGTTTTACTTCTTTGCCTTTGGTGGTAAGTAGAAATGATGGGGTTTTATTTCTTTGCCTCTAGTGGTAAGTAGAAATGACGGGGTTTTACTTCTTTGCCTTTGGTGGTAAGTAGAAATGATGGGGTTTTACTTCTTTGCCTTTGGTGGTAAGTAGAAATGATGGGGTTTTATTTCTTTGCCTCAATGGTAAGTAGAAATGATGGGATTTTACTTCTTTGCCTTTGGTGGTAAGTAGAAATGATGGCGTTTCATTTCTTTGCCCCCGGTGGTAATATAAATGATGTGGTTTTCTTTCTTTCCCTCAGGTGGTAAGTAGAAATGATGGGGTTTTATTTCTTTGCTTCCGGTGGTAAGTAGAAATGATGGGGTTTTATTTCTTTGCTTCCGGTGGTAAGTAGAACTGATCGGAGTGCCGTACGTTTTATTTCTTTTTTCTTCGTGTGTCATATTCTTAAGAATACTGTCTGAGAAAAATCTCTAGAAACCCTCCTAAGTCCACACTGCTGTCTCAATCCGTGCTCGTTTTGTTGTGCTTTTAAATAACACACCTAGCTACGATTTCGTTCATTGTACTGCTTCAACGTTTTATTTAAAACATCCATATTGAACCCCGGAATTGCCTAATCAGTGTATAGAGGGAACTTTAGACCAGGCTTGAAATAATAAAAAGCGAACTTTTTAGTTTTTCTTTTCACTTCTTCCCGAGCATTATCTATCTCTAAGACTAACAATCATCCACGATGATGTTAATTTGAAACATTTTTTTGTTTGTTTTATTTCCTAACTTCAGAAAACTCCCACAGGAAAGCGACAAAGAAAACCTGCGCTACAAGAACGTCCAAAGATCAAGTAAAACACAGATAGGACGAATAGGACACACCAACACGCATAGCGATGTACTTCAAGCACGTGACACAACACACTTTTCTTGTTACGAAGATGGTACAAGACACAAAGGTGAAGATAAGAGCTAAATCAGAAAAGAAAGATACACAGCCATGGATCTCTGACAAACCGTGTTTTTTTTTTTTTCAAGTTTTACCAAGTCCTACATTAAAAACAAACAATGGACGTTACACAGGATCGAAGCCAACAGACTCATACATCCCACCAACCATTTACACAGGACACATGACACACGTCACCAGCACACACACACACACATAACCAACGCATGGAAATATGTCAAAAGTCTAGATCTATACCAGACAAACACATCCATATAACGCACCCGCATCAACACATCAAATCCCTCGACAACACACCTTGACACACACACACCCATCGTGTGACACAGCTGACCTACTTACCGGGATGCATGCACTTGTACGGCTTCTCCCCTGTGTGGGTGCGTATGTGTTGTTGTAGGTGACTCAGCTGGGTGAATTTGCGCTCACAAATCTCACACCTGTACGGCTTGAGACCGGTGTGAATGCGGGAGTGCTGCGAGAGATAGGACGAGTTAGCGAAGCTCTTGGAGCAAGTTGGGCACTTGTAAGGCTTGGGGTCTTGCTTGTGGATCTGCTGACAGTGGATCAGCATGTCCGACTTGGAGGAAAACACCTGAAACAGACGCAAAGTCAAAACTTAAAAATTTGAGTGTGATCACATGAAGGATTAGCTGTGTTGAGTTATCTTTCATACTGTGTCTCCTTGCGTTAGACTAACATGTATGGACCAACATCTATTGGCTAACATATATGGACCTACATGGAAGGATCAACATAATATGGATTAATATGTATGGACCAACATGTATAGACTAACGTATATGGACCAAATTGCATGGATTAACATGTATGGACCATCGTTTATGGAGCAACATGTATTACCATCGTGAATGGACCAACATGTATGGATCAACATGTACGGACGAACATGTATGGACCAACATGTATGAATTAAGATGTATGACCAACATGTATGGAACAACATGTATGGACCACCATGTATGGACCAGCCTTGAGGACCAACATGTATGGGCTAACATTTATGAATCAACATGATGAACGAAAATGTGCGCACTAGCATGAATGCACGATCCAACATTTTATAAACCAAGGACTTAAAAGTACGATTAAACGAAAACTGCTTGTCAGATGAAAATGTTGGATGAACACAGGGTCGGAATTTATTTTAAAGCCTTGCCTTCTTTCAAACATTTTGAACCATCGTAACATGTACCTAAATTACTAATTTACTATTTATATATTGTCTAGCTATTGCACATGTTCAATTTTCATAGGAGGGTCGGGTGAGAATATCAAAATAATAACTCTGTAAATAACAAACAGCCCTCCCCTATGGGTGAATACATAATATCTTAACCGATCGTAGCTATTGTCTTTTACAACATGGATCTGATGCAGAGGAAAACAATGGAATTTAAAAATGAAATAAGATTATAGAATAGACAGGACCCTAAGAGAGAAACTTGGACAATTGGAGAAAGCAGAATTCAGAATCAATTTAAAATTAAATGTTCGAGACTTAGAGTAGCTCTCATCACCGCCCACCCACTTCACGCTCTCCCATGCACACACACATATACACACACTTCTCTTGGAAAAACCAGTACGCCAAAAAAAAAAAAAAAATTTTTTTACATTCTAATGACATTGTTAGATGCTGCTTAATGTTGCGGTAAAAAGTTTAACGCTCATTGGATAAAGATATTGGGAATTAAAGAGAGTGGAATTGTAGAAAAAGTACGAATTTATCTGCAAAAAAAAACAACAAACAAACAAAAAAACAAACAAAACAAAACAAACAAAAACGTAAAGACGTGAAGATCATTATTTGAGGAAGCTAAATATATCGAACATCATCGAGAAAATGAATAAATTAAATAATCACGAAGACAATGAAAGTTTATTTCGCAATATTTTTTACTCAATGGAAACTTTAAACTCTCAGCGGGGATTCCCATTGGACGGCGCAGAAACAAAACAATAAGAAGGACCTTTTGCGCAATTAAAACTTTCCCGCTAGGGCGAGCCTTGGCTCAGTCGATCGGTCATCGCCATTCGCCAGCAGACGAGCCTGGCAGACATTTCTCCCCGAGGCCTCATCTCTCTTTCCCCAAGATCCATCTAATGAATTCTTCGCGAGGTACAGATCGTTGAGCAAGTATACCAGCAGCTGCGGTTAAGGATAAAATATGGGAGAAGCTGGTTTCAGCTTGCTGGCGTATATTAAAAGAATTTCAGAAGGACAGGGATGAGGTAACTTGAAGGAAATATTAGAGAGAGAGAGAGAGAGAGAGAGAGAGAGAGAGAGAGAGAGAGAGAGAGAGAGATGAATGAATTGAAAAAGCAGGAAGATGAGTAGGAGTAAGAAGATAAAGAAGAAAAGAGACTGCAATAGGTGAAATGATGAAACCAGGACACAGGGAAAACACAACTGAAGAGGAGAAGGACAGACAGAATGGGGGAACAAGAGAGGAGAAAGAAATACATAAAGAGAATTATAGAAGCATCAAGCAAATAAGAGATTATTTTCAGAATCGAGAAAAATAAGGGAATGAGAAAAGGAGAAAAAAAAAAAATAGACACGGCACAGACAGGTACAAAACGGAGAATGAGAGATAGATAAAGCCAGAGGCATAAAATTAGGAAGGGGAAGTGGAAAAAGACAAAATTATATTTAGGCAATATGCTGGTAAAAAATAAATTCATGGCGTCTTTAACATTTTAGTTCAATTTCACAAATTTGCAGCGCTCTTGAATTCGCTCAAAAATCCCAGTTTAGATCAACTTTTCGAAAAAAAAAAAATAATTCACGCTCTTAAAAAGCTAGATGTCTTGAAAAAGCTCAAGTACAGAAAATAAGCAAAGTATATTAGAAGACAAATAAAACGAAAGGAGAGAAAGAAATATGTAGAAGGGTTTCGTTAATAATAAATGATAATATTCATCATTGAAAGAACAAATCGTTTTCTTCGCGGCAAAAATACGAACTTCTAAAAAAAACGAAACTGTTTTTCTCCATCTTCTCTTTTTCCTTTGACTGGCGTAAAGGAACGTGCCTCGCACATCGGACTTGACTTTATCCAATCACATTGGACATATTATTGGATCTTAAAGGCCAAAAAAAAAAATTCATCGAAGATGCAAATTAAAAACACAAAAAATGATATGAACAAAAACAAAACAAAACAAAACAAAAAAAATGCGGGACTCATTTCTCTTCCACTGATCGTCTTTCTCGAGTCTCTGTGTTTCTTTCCCTCTGCATCACTCTCTGTATCTTTCTCTCGCCAAGCGTCTGTTATTCTTTCAAGGAAAAAAACATTTTTTTCTGTCTGTCTGTCGGTCTCTCTGTCTCTCTAATCGTTTTTCTCTATCGATCTTCCAAACTCTGTCAGCTTTTTCATTTCTTTCAAATAATTCTGTCCAGAGATATCTCCTTTTCCCTTTATCTCTATTCCTTTCTTCCTTACGCTGTATCCATCTTTCTATCTAATAAATAGATCTATCTATCTACCTCTCTCTCTCTATCTATCAATCTATCTATCTATCTATCTATCTATCTATCTATCTATCAAAATATCTATCTATCTATCTATCTATCCCTTTATCTACTTATATATCAATCTATTTATCTATCTTCCATTTTATTCATCCATTATGCTGTCCGTTTCTTAGGTCATTTTCTCCCCCATTATCATTCAATATCACGTAGCCCTGTAAACTTTGCCGACAGAGAAAATAAATTTGTTCTCCTACGGCCAAGTTAAAAAACAAAACGGAAACTTGAACGGACAGCAATTAGATCTAGAGAGAAGCCGAAATTAAAATCACATTGATGTCACCTTGACCTGGCTCTCGCTCTCCATCTTGGAGGAGATATTACAGTGATGATGGATGGCAATGGAGCGGTGGGGCCTGATGCATGGTGGGGCAGGGAGGGGGAGGGGAGAAAGAGAAGGCTAGAGCGAGAGTGAGAGCGACAAAGAGAAGAAAGTGAGGTAGATAGATAGAGAGAGAGATAGAGGGAGTGAGAGAGAAATAGAGAAGAGAGAGAGAGAGAGAGAGAGAGAGAGAGAGAGAGAGAGAGAGGGAGAGGGAATGTTTTGTTTGTGGTGAGGGGAGGATAGGGTTGAAGTGATGATGGACTTCAGACAGAAAGAGGGTGGGTTCGAAAATTTTGAGGATAAGGTTGAAAAAGCGAAAATGCACACAATAGGGTAGGATGTGGTGTAGGAAGCACAGAAAGAGACAGAGAGAAAGAGAGAGAGAAAAAGGAGAGAGAGAGAGAGAGAGAGAGAGAGAGAGAGAGAGAGAGAGAGAGAGAGAGAGAGAGAGAGAGAGAGAGAGAGAGATAAATCCAAATAGAAAAACAAAAACACAACACTTGGAGGATAACTTGGTAAGTACAAAGGATCCAAAAAGTGTGTGTTTGTAAATAGTATAATACAGGGTCTAAAAATAGACGGGCATAGTCACATTTCAGTACTGAAGAAGCCAAACTAAAAGGCGAAACGTTTATATTATGTTAAATTTAAGTACTGTTGTGTTGTTTCTGTTTTTAAGTCCCGTAATTATAGAGTTGTGTGCCTGTCTCTTTTTAGACCCAGAGAGAGAGAGAGAGAGAGAGAGAGAGAGAGAGAGAGAGAGAGAGAGAGAGAGAGATTAAAGTGACATAGTTGGATAGATAGATAGATAGGCAAATTGATAGATAGACATCTTGCTAGAGAAAAAAAAAGGTGGAGTTCCTGATCAATGTTCAATAGAAAATGGCTCAGCATGAGTGAGATTAAGAAATGTAAAGAAGAGGGAAGGGAAAAAGGAAAAGGAAAAGACAGAAAAACAGAAGGCAGAGAGAGAGAGAGAGAGAGAGAGAATGCAAAAAGAAAAAAGAGATAGAAAGGGCGAAAGATATAGGAAAATAGATAGATATAAGGAGAAAAAGGGGGGGGGGGGGGAGAGAGAGAGAGAGAGAGAGAGAGAGAGAGAGAGAGAGAGATAGAGAGAGAGAGAAAGAAGAAAAAGAAGAATGCAAATTCGACCAGAAATGGGAGAGAGAAGAGGGAGAGCTAGAGAGCCTGTCGAATCAAGAAAAAAAAAACCAAAACAATTAAAAAAAAAAAGAAAAAAACGCACAAGAAGAGAGCACTGGCGAAAACCAAAACCAAAACACAAACACACACACACACACAACAAAAAAAAAACAACCAAGAAAACCCAAAACCAAAAAAAAAAAAAAAAAAAAAAACCCTCGCTCGCTGTAAACGTAAGAAGCTGACATAAGAGGAGCTGCGTCTATTTTTATACCGCGGCCTCCTCTGTCTCGGGCGGCGCGCGTGCGTGTTTTTGACGTGCGGCCGACGGGTCTGATGACATCGAAAGAGCGGTAATGTGAAGGGCTGTGTCCGCTGGAGCGCTGCTCCAAACTTCTCCTCAAATGTTTCTAATGAGGCGAAAACTTGAAGTGATGGGCCCCTGGCTTTTAAGTATTTCGATGCATTTGCAATTATTTTATATCTCTTTTGTTTTTTGTTTTTTTATTTATGTTAATGAAATATGTTCAGTTTTGCATCGACGATAATTTTTAATGTATTTCCCCATCTTGCTTTTTTTTATTTTATTATTATTTTTTTTTTTAATGCTTTTCAATTTTAAAGATTTTTTTTTTCCATTCCCATTCTT
>JAWDGP010003691.1:182500-212500 GCA_033675545.1 Elysia crispata | reverse complement strand
ACTAACTGTGTAGGTTACTGGCCTGGTTGAGGATCTGTGAATTACATACAGGAGGAAAACTTAAAAAAAACAAAAAAAACAAAACATGTTTAATGATGGAAAGCAGAACGGTTTTTAAACCAGATAATATTAATGATAACGATATATTTTTTTTCTGCACTTTAAAGTGTGAATTTGCCCGTATTTCAAGTGCCAGACATATCCAGATAAGAGGCGAAGTTATGAAGGAGAAAGCTAGGGCGCAATAACTCTTAGCTGCTGATACGATCACATAATAATAATAATAATAATAATAATAATAATAATAATAATAATAATAATAATAATAATAATAATAATAATAATAATAATAATAATAATAATAATAATAATAATAATAATAATAATAATAGTTATTATCATTATTATTATTATTATTATTATTATTATTATTATTATTATTATTATTATTATTATTATTATTATTATTATTATTATTATTATTATTATCATTGAAACACACCCTGTGGCTCATGCGTATACCCGTGGAGAGAAGAGACAAAAAAAAAGAAAAAAAAAACCCACGTAATATTCGCTTTTTATTATCATTGTCACGCTTTCCTATCATGTACCTGTTCTAAGAATATCAGCATAATGAGAGGAGAATCTTGGACCGAAAGACAAAAAAAAGACCACAAAAAATATTCCTCTTCTCCTGACCACCCTCCTTTCCCTGCCCACACCTTTTTTCCTTTTTGCGCGCTCTGTGTTATGATTGTAAGTTATGGCAATCTTCCCCTCTGTTTGTTTTTTTTAGATTCCCTGATAAGTTCCCAGGACTATCCAATTGTATTACAACTATCCGTGGAGATAGTCCATTTCAGAGTTTTAGTATTAATGAAGATTGAGGATCTTACATCCTGTGTCGCGAGTTTCATTAACTAGAGCTGTGGGTAATTTGTTTAATAGCCAAGTCTCTTAGGAAATATGCTAAACTGTTTGAGTGATTTTCAGCTTGGGTTGCTGACATACTTGCACTTGTAACATTACTGCAATAGTAATCATGAATATTTACAATTCTTTATTTATTCATTTATTATTATTATTTTTTTTTTTTTTTTTTTTTTTTGGGGGGGGGGGTGAAACTTTATTGATCAAAACGACAACACACCACGTAATAAGAATAGTTACCTGCGATTCTTTCGTCGAGGCTTCCTAAAACACAGACCAAGTCACCGAAGTGAACAAAATTTTGCAGCAAGTGTAAGAGCAAGCTATGTCGTTTAACTATTTGGCAGAGTTAGGACAGTTGGATATTTTTGTTGTGGAGGCCTGTAGGCTGAATTATAAGTACGTTCTGAGTGCAATTCTATCCTAACTATATGCAAAAGTTAAAAGAAATAGATCATTATAACTCAAGCATGCAAAAGTTTGTTCACTTCGGTGACTTGGCCTGTGTTTAAGGAAGCCTCGGTGGCTAACCTAGACCTAGCAGTTCATATTTATAGATATAGATCTCCTCATGAGGGCTAGGTATCATGCAGGTACAAAGAAATGGGCAGCTATGGATTTCCGAAAGACGGTGCATCTTATGGCACATTTTTTTCCTCGTACATACATTGCCTTAAATACGTGTATAGAAGGATCTTTCAAAAGATTGGGAAAGTACAGAACGCTGTTTTCCCGACCCTCATCATGAATGAAATTGCACCTTTGTTAGCCAGCTTCACCGTAAGCGAGGCTGCAAAAAAAAAAAACGATCCACTGAAAGGTAGCACTCGCTGGTTGATTAAAATTTCCGATACATTAAATTATGAAATAATTATGTATCGTGCAGCTTGAGAATATCCTGCAGTTTACTTCCCTTGATCCTCAAAATGATATTGCATTGCCTGGGTGGGAAGTAACTAAGTGTGATTCCGATGTGATCAAAGTGCCACCTGGCCTTACGCGATTGCTTTCCTTCACATCATCTTTTTTTTTCATTACGGTCTAATGTGTCACGATCATATTTTATTGTAACATTATCCCCTTGAAGAGCTCGCACAACTATCCTTGCTTAACCTCGTTTGACCCCACTCCAACCTCCATGAGTGAGGTTTTAAGATATCTGTCTGATCTCATGACGACCTATTTTGATAGTATCTTTACCTTATAACAAACCTGTCATGACCTTTTTATTATGATCTAATTTAACGTGGCATGGCTTTTTCACGATCTAATCGACCGTGCACGCGTGATATAATTCTTGCATAAACCCAGTTTTTCTTGACGTGACTCTTATATGTTGTAGTTTTAACGTGACATGGTCACACTTGGATCAAGACATAACCCTAGTGTGACAACAGAACATTTTAGGTAAAAATCCAGCAGGATTGAGACGTGATCTAATGTCACGTGGGTAAACGTGAAACTAACAGAGCAGCACCAATCTCAGAGACCTTCATAATTATAATTAAATTGTCTGACATCATAATTGTGATATTAGATCAACTGGTGTTTGGGGTTGGAATCCATTTAATCAGCTAACCATGGTTTGCCGAAAAGATACCATCTATCCGTGGTTTGTCGGAAAGCTATCATCTATTAATGGTTTGTCGGAAAGCTATCATCTATCCAAGGTTTGCCAGAAAGCTATAATCTATCCATGGTTTGCCAGAAAGCTATCATCTATCCATGATTTGTCGGAAAGCTATCGTCTATCCATAGTTGATCGGAAAGCTACCATTTATCCATGGTTCGTCCAAAAGCTATCGTCTATCCATGGTTTGTCGGAAAAAGTTAATTTATCAATGGTTTACTGGAAAGTTACCATATGTCCATGGTTAAAAAAGCTCTCATCTCTATCCATGATTTGTCGGAGAGCTACCATCTATCCATGGTTTGCCGGAAAGCTATCACCTACCCATGGTTGGTCGGAAAGCTACTATCTATACATGGTTTGTCGGAAAGCTATCATTTCCGTAGGAGATTGTTCGATAAGCTTAGGGGACTTACAATTGATAAGGGAACTAAACCGATTCTTCATACACCAGGAAGCCTTAAGCCAAGCAAAGTAGGGTTTAAACGTTTGAGAACCAAGCTTATTAATTTTGCAGATGGATTGGTTTGAATCGAGGCTTCCTAAAACACAGGCCAACTCACTGAAGTGAACAAACTTTCGCATGTTTCAGTTCTAGTGATCTATTTCTTTTCACTTTTGGGCATAGTTAGGACAAAAATGATCTCAAACTCCACTTATAATTCAGCCTACATGCCTACACAACAAAAATATCCAACTGTCCTAACTCTGCCAAATAGTTAAATGATAATTTATAGCTCACTCTTACACTTACTGCAAAAGTTTCTTCATTTCGATGACTCGGGCCTTTATTTCAGGAAGCCTCGATTTGAATTCACGACAGAGAAGTTCGCAGATGAACTAAGTTCAATATAAATTCTCTCCTTCCACTCTGACGCTAAATACAGAAAACGGCCGTGAACCATGTAACCTTCTCAAAGCGACAGACATGCAAAAAAAAAAGTGTTAACCGTTTCGGAATTATATAAAATAAAATTTTTCAAAATCACCTGTCTTTCTTGGGGGGAGTGCTCGAGCACTTATTTCTCTTTCTTCATCTCACGTACGAGACGGGCCTGGGATTCGATCTTTTCACTGGGTCAAAAAGAAATGGGTTATTTCTCGACTGAACAACAAACACCGCAATTATCCTGCACTCGGGCTGGAAACAGCAGCATCAGCACTACAACAAGCGGTTTTTTGTTGTTGTTGTTGTTGTTGTTGTTGTTTTTGTTTTTCTTAGGATTACAGAGATAAGTAAAGATCACAGAACACAGGCTCATCTTTCTTCGGCAAGGTCATAAGCATAATGTTGCTATTGATATTGTTCTTGTTTTATTTTTTGTTTTGTTTTTTGTTTTTATGGTTAATAAGGCTGATGAAGATGATGAAGATGATGAAGATGATGATGATGAAGATAATGATGTTGATGATGATGATGATGAAGATAATGATAATAACGATGATGATGATCATGATGATAATGATGATGATGATGATGATGATAATAATGATGATGATGATGATGATGATGATGATGATGATGATAATGATTAGGATGACGATATGAAAATGATAATGATCATGATGATGAAGATGATGATGATAATAATGATGATGATCTTGATGATGATGATGATGATGATGAGATTCCAGATGAACGTTGATGACGCAGACAAAATTATAAAAAAAGTTATGAGAATGATGATTATGATCATTTTGACAACTCTGATGATAACGAAAAAAAATATTCATGATAATCGGTATGGCAAGGTTGAGGATAATAAAATCGTTAAATTCATAATGATGACGCCCGAAGATGATGATGATGGTAATGATCGTGATGATGACAAAAACAATTTCGGTATCTGTATGCTTGGACTACAAAAAAAAAAAAAAAAAAAAATATATATATATATATATATATTAAAAAAAAAACGTTAATAATTACATCTTGAAAACGAGAAATAAAAAAAAAAAGATAGAAAAGCCCGAAGAGCCAACGGTATCCATTGAAATCCCAAAACCCGTAGACCTAAAGTCTCGGAGATCAGCAAGAAGCAAGAAGCCACTTCGCGGTTGTCTCCCGCTGACGGGCGGACCTGCGCCGATTTCGTGTTCCCAGTTGTTGTTTTTTTTTCAATGTAGCTCTTCTCCGTTATTATTTATTTAGTTATTTATTTTTTAAGCCAATTCGGAAGCAATTAATCAGAGCAAGGGGCGCTGTCAAATCTCTATTCATGTTAAAACTCGGCTGGAGCATGCTTTGTCATTTTCCATCTGATTGTACTCGTAGTCTCGTTTCCCGAATTTTCCGGGGGGGGTGTTGTTTTCTTCTTTTTTTTTCAATTATTTATTTTAATTTTTACCATCAGCTGCCGCATCTTTCGTGAGATGGACACAAAAGCCTCTTCCAGTGCAATACACTTCTAGTCTATTCTTTTTTCTTTTTCTTTTTTTTTTTTGTATCTCCATTTTTTTTTTACATGCCCTTCACCGTTATCCTTTCTGTCGCTCACGGAGTCCGGCAATATGTCTGATGTCTGTCTGTCGTTTCTAAGCTCTCTCTCTCTCTCTCTCTCTCTCTCTCTCTCTCTCTCTCTCTCTCTCTCTCTCTCTCTCTCTCTCTCTCTCTTCTTTTTGCTAATTTCTTGTTAGTGTTCACTCTTGGCCCCACCCTCTGTCAATCTGCCAGTATACGAGTTTTCCTCATCTGAATGCTTTTCTCTTTGATGCTGCAAAACTCAAGAGGATCAACAACAAAAAAAAACAAAAAACGAAGAGCTACTAACAAAATAGGTAATTCCAACACTGCTGTTTCGATATTTCCCCTATTTATATGCCCCAAATTCTATATATATTCCCGTTATTTCTCCTTCAAGTGCCTTCTGGAAACGGCTTTCAAACAGTTTTAGCTTGAGTTAGAATTTGGGCGTTCACAATTTTCTTACCCATTTTTTTTTCTTAATCCTTTGTCTTCTTTCACGGACACTTTGTTACTATTTTTATTTTTCATCTTTTAATCTAAGGCACTTACAGCCCAGAAGAGATAAAATAATTAAGGGAAACTACTTTCTTAACTACCCCTCTCTCTCTTTCTGTTTCCTTCTATTCTCTCTCCCCTCATTGTTTCCATCCTCTCTCTCTCTCTCTCTCTCTCTCTCTCTCTCTCTCTCTCTCTCTCTCTCTCTCTCTCTCTCTCTCTTCCGCCGCCCCTTCCCGCCCCTATCCCTCTCCTCAAATTGAATTAATAAGGCTGTGCGTATTATTATGCGCGTGTTTTTCCACCAAAAATTAAATTTGAAATTAAAATTAAGCAAAACAAAGTGAAGTAAGACGAGACAAAACCAAGCAAAACTCTGAGGCTAAGCTTTGTCCAGTTTCATTCCACGCTCTTCTTCCCTCCCCCCCCCCCCCCCCCCCCTTTTACACACCACACAGTTTTCTTCTCCTATAAGGATGATGATCGCCATTGCATTATGAAAAAAAAAAAAATCTCTCTCACGCACAATTACGCCACTTTACCCAAGGCATACGATCTCCTTCTTCTATTCCTTCTTCTTCTCTCTCTCCCACACACACACACACACACACACTCACAGACAATCTCTTGGCCCAAACTTCTCTCTTACGCAATCTTTCAAGTTATACCCCCCATTCCCATCTCCCCTCCTCCCGCTCATACAAGTTCTAACTCTAGCCACAATCATGCGCGACTCTGCTCCCATCAGCAGACTGAGGCACGGCCAGCTGGAGCGGGCGGGGAAGGACGCATGATGAAGGCAGCAGCAGGCATCTTCTGCTCTGATCCCAGCGGAGCATACCCCCCTCCCCCTGCTCCTCTCGGCTTACCCTTCACTAAGTAGCTTTGCCCGGCATTAAGCTGCCGAAACGAACCAGGGCCTACCCTAGCCGCGGCTCGGCGACAGCAGCATGCCTCTAGATCTAGGATGTCGGGCCTTATCACTCGCTCTCTGCCTGCCGTGCGTGAGCGCAGCTCGACCGCGGCCTGCCTGCCGTGGGGGA
This sequence comes from Elysia crispata, assembly GCA_033675545.1. NCBI lineage: Eukaryota > Metazoa > Mollusca > Gastropoda > Plakobranchidae > Elysia > Elysia crispata. Next base: position 205,935 of record JAWDGP010003691.1, on the reverse strand, counting down.
GCAGTGGGGGGGGAAGCAGCGAGGGTCCCGCTGACCTGGCTCCCCCCTCCCCCCCCTGGACACTTTGCTAGGCAGGCATGCTCGGCCCAGTGCGGCCACACGCGCGCTGTCAAGCCGCCACGGCGATCACACGCCGGCGGAGCTCAGACGACCACACGACCACATGTCCCCAACATGCGTGGGTCATATCTGAATAGATCGTGAGTGGATATAAAGGCAAATTAATTTTCCTGGCCATTTTTTTTCTTTTAAATATGCGATATGCAGATTCAAGGAAATTGCATAAATTAATCAGTATATTATACGAATGAGTGGGAAGAGGGGGAGGGGAGAAATAAATAGGATAACTTTGTTTACGGCAAAGCGCATGTTTAAAAATTGAATAAATAGAAAGCCAGATCGGCGACGAAATGGGTTGATAGTGTAGTAAGATCGCTAGTTAGATCGGTATTTAGATCAGTAGTTAGATCGGTAGTTAGATCGGTAGATCGGTAGTTAGATCGGTAGATCGGTAGTTAGATCGGTAGATCGGTAGTTAGATCGGTAGATCAGTAGTTAGATCGGTAGTTAGATCAGTAGAAAAGTAGTTAGATCGGTAGTTAGATCAGTAGATAAGTAGTTAGATCGGTAGATCAGTAGTTAGATCGGTAGTTAGATCGGTAGATGGGTAGATTGGTAGTTAGATCAGTACTGTAATTAGATCGGTAGTTAGATCAGTACTGTAGTTAGATCGGTAGTTAGATCGGTAGTTAGATCGGTAGATCGGTAGTTAGATCAGTAGATAAGTAGTTAGATCAGTAGATAAGTAGTTAGATCAGTAGATAAGTAGTTAGATCGGTAGATCAGTAGTTAGATCGGTAGATCAGTAGTTAGATCAGTACTGTAGTTAGATCGGTAGTTAGATCAGTACTGTAGTTAGATCAGTACTGTAGTTAGATCGGTAGTTAGATCAGTACTGTAGTTAGATCGGTAGTTAGATCAGTAGATAAGTAGTTAGATCGGTAGTTAGATCAGTACTGTAGTTAGATCGGTAGTTAGATCAGTACTGTAGTTAGATCGGTAGTTAGATCAGTAGATAAGTAGTTAGATCGGTAGATCAGTAGTTAGATCGGTAGTTAGATCAGTACTGTAGTTAGATCGGTAGTTAGATCAGTACTGTAGTTAGATCGGTAGTTAGATCAGTACTGTAGTTAGATCGGTAGTTAGATCCGTACTGTAGTTAGATCGGTAGTTAGATCAGTAGATAAGTAGTTAGATCGGTAGATCAGTAGTTAGATCGGTAGTTAGATCAGTACTGTAGTTAGATCGGTAGTTAGATCGGTAGATCAGTAGTTAGATCGGTAGTTAGATCAGTACTGTAGTTAGATCGGTAGTTAGATCAGTAGATAAGTAGTTAGATCGGTAGATCAGTAGTTAGATCGGTAGTTAGATCAGTAGATCAGTAGTTAGATCGGTAGTTAGATCGGTAGTTAGATCGGTAGTTAGATCGGTAGATCAGTAGTTAGATCGGTAGTTAGATCGGTAGATCAGTAGTTAGATCGGTAGTTAGATCGGTAGATCGGTAGTTAGATCAGTAGATAAGTAGTTAGATCGGTAGATCAGTAGTTAGATCGGTAGTTAGATCGGTAGATCAGTAGTTAGATCGGTAGTTAGATCAGTACTGTAGTTAGATCGGTAGTTAGATCGGTAGATCAGTAGTTAGATCGGTAGTTAGATCAGTACTGTAGTTAGATCGGTAGTTAGATCAGTACTGTAGTTAGATCGGTAGTTAGATCGGTAGATCAGTAGTTAGATCGGTAGTTAGATCAGTACTGTAGTTAGATCGGTAGTTAGATCAGTACTGTAGTTAGATCGGTAGTTAGATCAGTACTGTAGTTAGATCGGTAGTTAGATCAGTAGATAAGTAGTTAGATCGGTAGATCAGTAGTTAGATCGGTAGATCAGTAGTTAGATCGGTAGTTAGATCAGTACTGTAGTTAGATCGGTAGTTAGATCAGTAGATAAGTAGTTAGATCGGTAGATCAGTAGTTAGATCGGTAGTTAGATCAGTACTGTAGTTAGATCGGTAGTTAGATCAGTACTGTAGTTAGATCGGTAGTTAGATCAGTAGATAAGTAGTTAGATCGGTAGATCAGTAGTTAGATCGGTAGTTAGATCAGTAGATCAGTAGTTAGATCGGTAGTTAGATCAGTACTGTAGTTAGATCGGTAGTTAGATCAGTACTGTAGTTAGATCGGTAGTTAGATCAGTACTGTAGTTAGATCGGTAGTTAGATCGGTAGATCAGTAGTTAGATCGGTAGTTAGATCAGTACTGTAGTTAGATCGGTAGTTAGATCAGTACTGTAGTTAGATCGGTAGTTAGATCAGTAGATAAGTAGTTAGATCGGTAGATCAGTAGTTAGATCGGTAGATCAGTAGTTAGATCGGTAGTTAGATCAGTACTGTAGTTAGATCGGTAGTTAGATCAGTACTGTAGTTAGATCGGTAGTTAGATCAGTAGATAAGTAGTTAGATCGGTAGATCAGTAGTTAGATCGGTAGTTAGATCAGTAGATCAGTAGTTAGATCGGTAGATCAGTAGTTAGATCGGTAGTTAGATCAGTACTGTAGTTAGATCGGTAGTTAGATCAGTACTGTAGTTAGATCGGTAGTTAGATCAGTAGATAAGTAGTTAGATCGGTAGATCAGTAGTTAGATCGGTAGTTAGATCAGTACTGTAGTTAGATCGGTAGTTAGATCGGTAGATCAGTAGTTAGATCGGTAGTTAGATCAGTACTGTAGTTAGATCGGTAGTTAGATCAGTACTGTAGTTAGATCGGTAGTTAGATCAGTACTGTAGTTAGATCGGTAGTTAGATCAGTACTGTAGTTAGATCGGTAGTTAGATCAGTACTGTAGTTAGATCGGTAGTTAGATCAGTACTGTAGTTAGATCGGTAGTTAGATCAGTAGATAAGTAGTTAGATCGGTAGATCAGTAGTTAGATCGGTAGTTAGATCAGTACTGTAGTTAGATCGGTAGTTAGATCAGTACTGTAGTTAGATCGGTAGTTAGATCAGTAGATAAGTAGTTAGATCGGTAGATCAGTAGTTAGATCGGTAGTTAGATCAGTACTGTAGTTAGATCGGTAGTTAGATCAGTACTGCAGTTAGATCGGTAGTTAGATCAGTACTGTAGTTAGATCGGTAGTTAGATCAGTACTGTAGTTAGATCGGTAGTTAGATCAGTACTGTAGTTAGATCGGTAGTTAGATCAGTACTGTAGTTAGATCGGTAGTTAGATCAGTACTGTAGTTAGATCGGTAGTTAGATCAGTAGATAAGTAGTTAGATCGGTAGATCAGTAGTTAGATCGGTAGTTAGATCAGTAGATAAGTAGTTAGATCGGTAGATCAGTAGTTAGATCGGTAGTTAGATCAGTAGATAAGTAGTTAGATCGGTAGATCAGTAGTTAGATCGGTAGTTAGATCAGTAGATAAGTAGTTAGATCGGTAGATCAGTAGTTAGATCGGTAGTTAGATCAGTAGATAAGTAGTTAGATCGGTAGATCAGTAGTTAGATCGGTAGTTAGATCAGTACTGTAGTTAGATCGGTAGTTAGATCAGTACTGTAGTTAGATCGGTAGTTAGATCAGTACTGTAGTTAGATCGGTAGTTAGATCAGTACTGTAGTTAGATCGGTAGTTAGATCAGTACTGTAGTTAGATCGGTAGTTAGATCAGTACTGTAGTTAGATCGGTAGTTAGATCAGTACTGTAGTTAGATCGGTAGTTAGATCAGTACTGTAGTTAGATCGGTAGTTAGATCAGTACTGTAGTTAGATCGGTAGTTAGATCAGTAGATAAGTAGTTAGATCGGTAGATCAGTAGTTAGATCGGTAGTTAGATCAGTACTGTAGTTAGATCGGTAGTTAGATCAGTACTGTAGTTAGATCGGTAGTTAGATCAGTAGATAAGTAGTTAGATCGGTAGATCAGTAGTTAGATCGGTAGTTAGATCAGTACTGTAGTTAGATCGGTAGTTAGATCAGTAGATAAGTAGTTAGATCGGTAGATCAGTAGTTAGATCGGTAGTTAGATCAGTACTGTAGTTAGATCGGTAGTTAGATCAGTACTGTAGTTAGATCGGTAGATCAGTAGTTAGATCGGTAGTTAGATCGGTAGATCAGTAGTTAGATCGGTAGTTAGATCAGTAGATAAGTAGTTAGATCGGTAGATCAGTAGTTAGATCGGTAGATCAGTAGTTAGATCAGTACTGTAGTTAGATCGGTAGTTAGATCAGTACTGTAGTTAGATCGGTAGATCAGTAGTTAGATCGGTAGTTAGATCGGTAGATCAGTAGTTAGATCGGTAGTTAGATCAGTAGATAAGTAGTTAGATCGGTAGATCAGTAGTTAGATCGGTAGTTAGATCAGTACTGTAGTTAGATCGGTAGTTAGATCAGTACTGTAGTTAGATCGGTAGATCAGTAGTTAGATCGGTAGTTAGATCAGTACTGTAGTTAGATCGGTAGATCAGTAGTTAGATCGGTAGTTAGATCAGTACTGTAGTTAGATCGGTAGATCAGTAGTTAGATCGGTAGTTAGATCAGTACTGTAGTTAGATCGGTAGATCAGTAGTTAGATCGGTAGTTAGATCGGTAGATCAGTAGTTAGATCGGTAGTTAGATCAGTAGATAAGTAGTTAGATCGGTAGATCAGTAGTTAGATCGGTAGATCAGTAGTTAGATCAGTAGATCAGTAGTTAGATCAGTAGATAAGTAGTTAGATCAGTAGATAAGTAGTTAGATCAGTAGATCAGTAGTTAGATCGGTAGATAGGTAGATTGGAAGTTAGATCAGTACTGTAGTTAGATCGGTAGTTAGATCGGTAGCTAGATCGGTAGATCGGTAGTTAGATCGGTAGATAAAAGGGTGTGAGAAAGTAAATATACAGCCTTGTTTAATTGATTTAGCGATTTAAATTTGTTATTAAAGATAACTAAGAAAAAAAAAGTTCAGCTATGTTAACCTAAGAATTTTTTCACTCACGAAATAATTTTTAATCGGTGAAAGATTTATATATATATATATATATATATATATATATATATATATATATATATATATATATATATATATATATATATATATATATATAAAGGCGAACTATAAGTGTGACGATCAAGACTGAGTATAATAGCACAAGAAGTTTTCGCCACAAAAGATGTCGTAAAGTGGTACAGGTTCGATCCCAGCCCATTCCATTCTGTCCCTTATCGTGTTTCGTCTTATTTGTCAGTCTCGGGTTAGATCTAAGCTCTTTGAGTGATTTTTCTAAACCATTCCGTTCTGTCTTTCATTATGTTTCGTCTTATTTGTCAGTCTCGGGTTAGATTTAGCTTTGGGTTTTATTTTATTTTTATTTTTTTGACTAAAAATAGTAAAGAAAGAGTAAAACTCCAAGAAATAACGATTTGATATATCAACTTCATACAAAACATTACAACTCTTGCTAAACAATAAACAAGGTTAGACCTTCATCGTCGATCGAACTTTACAAGTCGAGAGGGCAAAAAAATAAATAAATATGCGATAACATTTAAGGATGGTAAACAACAACAGCAACAACAACAAACAGCAACGACAACAACAACAACAACGAAGAAATCATAACAACAGCTAATGTGTTTTTTCTCACCATTCATTCCATCCCATGCCAGCGGTGTCACACGGGCGCTTCCGCAAACCGCGAGCTTACAATTATGTCACGTTCTAATTTGTAAAGTTAGAAAAAAAATCTGAGAAATACAACGCCTCTTCTCTATTTGTTGGTTGTTTTGTTTTTTCCACTTAAATTCTTTCTTTCTTTCTTTTTTTTTTAACACGATAAAGCTTTTCTTCTTCAATGTGGAATCCAGTTTTTTATTTCTTCCTGTCTTTTATTGAAAGCGGCTACACCTCTTTCTCTGTGTCTGCTTGTCTATCTGTCTGTCTGTCTATCTGTCTGACTCTCTCTCTCCATCTCTCTTTCTCTCTCTTTCTCTCTCTCTCTCTCTCTCTCTCTCTCTCTCTCTCTCTCTCTCTCTTTCTGTTCTCGGGTACATAAATTATATACACTATATCGTCCTGCTTTGTCCTGTCTCTGTGTTTAAATTTTTCTGTCACTCCCCTGTCTCCCTCTATTTTCCCTCTCTCTCACACACACACACACATGCATGTACTATCCCGCCTACTCTCTCACTCTCTGTCAGTCTCTATCAGCCCTCATTCTCTCTATTTTTTTTTTTAATTTGATTTTCATATTCTCTCTCTCTCTCTCTCTCTCTCTCTCTCTCTCTCTCTCTCTCTCTCTCTCTCTCTCTCTCACTTATTTTTTCCCCCATGCACGCCCTTTTCTCCACCCCTTTATTTGTTTCTGTAACCCCGTAGGCTAATTTTTTTCAAGTAGCATTCTTTTTGTAGCACAAGCGTGTGCGCCAAATCTGTTTTTCCTGTATTCATCGTTTTTTTTTCCTCAATCTTTCTTTCCAGTTTTAGATCGCCATTCAAAGTAGTGTTGTTGTGGTTTACTCCACCCCTCTCTCTCTCTCTCTCTCTCTCTCTCTCTCTCTCTCTCTCTCTCTCTCTCTCTCTCTCTCTCTCTCTCTCTCTGTGTGTCTCTCTGTCTCTCTCTCTGTCTCTCTGTCTGTCTCTCTCTCTCTCTGTCTGTCTCTGTCTCTCTCTGTCTCTCTCTCTCTGTCTCTCTGTCTCTCTCTCTGTCTCTCTGTCTCTCTCTGTCTCTCTCTCTCTCTCTCTCTCTCTCTCTCTCTCTCTTTCTCTCTAAAACGACCAAGCGCGGTTACGCCTTACGCGAATGTTTGCGTGTCTTTCGCGCGCCATCAGATTTTGCGGGACAACTTTTTTCTTTTCAAAGTTTCTTTTTTTTTTGTCCCCATTTTTCTTTTATATCAGTCTAATTTAAGAAAAAAAAAATACACCTCTTTCTCTTGTTCTTTTTTTCCCTTTTAAAGCACGCGTAGAGGAAGACATTAATTTGCCCAAGTCAAACCTTGATTTATAGATCATACTTTTTGTTTTGAAGAAATTTTAAGAAGGAATTTATGTAAAAAAAAAAAAAAAAAGATGTGTTTTCTTAAGTATATCATTAAAGTTAGAGTTAACCGATAGTGTTAATTCTTCCTTTTTCTTTCTTTTTTTCTTAATACTACAGAGTCTTGCTTCTTGTGGCAAAGACGATCCCTGTTTCCTATGGTTTTTAGCCGCTTATTTCGGTTATAAAGATAAAAAAAAAAATTGCTAGCTCTGCCTCACTTGATAATCCAGACACCACTTAAAATCCATAATTATGTGTGGGGGTAACGGTTTGGAACAAGCACACGCATATGATACAAATCTCCGCCCAAATCGGACCGCCATCTTCGCACCAGATGTTTTCTTCTTATAATTATTTAAACATTCGACTTTTATGCTATGCTTTTGACGCCCCGCTCAAATGTGCTAGATTTATAGATAAACAACATTTTTACTAGCTGTTTCTACGTCTATGAAAACAATTACTTATAAAAGTATTCGAGATTGAAAAGTAATGCATTCAATGTGCAAAGATAACATTTTTCTTTTAATTTTTTTTTGGGGGGGGTCGTCAAAGCAGAATTGCAAATTGTTGAATTACATGTAAATGTTAATGCTGTAGACTTCTTAAGTTAATTGCAGAGCCAGGATGCTTGCAGATCTGCATGCGACTGTGGCTTGGTGAGCACTCACAACTAGCCACAGATGTGTAGCTGTCACAGCTGGGAGGGGAGAGAAGCCCAAACACCACCGTCTGACGAGTAAAGGCTCAAATAATTACTAGTCTGCCACGTTTTTTCATACTCAACATCGGCCCTTTTTTGTTCATAGAGTCATGAAAAGATGCTAAGAAATCGAAGCTGTTTTATTTTTTCTCCGAGATGTAGACCTAAACCCAAAAACGGGCAAAAGCAAACTCTTATGTGTCCGTATTAAGTTTCATCCGGAACTAGAATCTTCTTACAGCCACGAAACATCTCCATGTTGGTTTCTCTGATTTTTTTTTATTTTTTTTTTTTTATTTTTTTGTCTTGATCAAATCGGACTAGTATTATCTTTCCTCCGCTTTTTATCCTTTTCCGCCTCTTTCTGAATTCCTCGCCACGTTTCACGTTGTTTTTAATTGCGATGCCGAACTTTCTTCTTAACTTCTCGACAAAGTGAACGGACATAATGAATGAAAGAACGCTGCGAGAAAAGGGTATGAAAATTTAATCCAGGATAATTGGATTAAGGTTTATAATTAAACTGGAAAAAAAATTAAAAAAAAAATTTAAAAAAAAAAGTCTCATGAAGATTATTCAGGGCTGAAACGAGTCTTTTGAACAGTTTTGCTTCCCCCCATTAAGAGAACATCTCTAAAGATCTTTCAATGATCGGTCTCTCCAAGCATTAGACGTTGATAATACTGGGGGCCGTCTTAATATATGGCAAAGATCCAATAAAATAATTTAATAGAACGGGAGTCCAGAAGAAAAGAGAAAGGAACTAAAGACCATAAAAAAAAGAGAAACAAAAAAGAAAGTTAAACAAAAGAGCATCTCATACATAGGAATACCTCTATGGCATGATATTAAATTGAATAAATTTTGGACGCGTAAAATAATAAGAAGAACAGTAACAAAAGAACAAGCAGAATTCCCCAAAGACGGCCCTTTGCTGCATCTTTCAAGGGAAATAATCAATCCCACCACGTCGACGAAGCTCGCTCTGCGGCGGAAGATGAACGCCGATCACTGTCCAATCTCTTAGCCTGATCCGCTTTGAAAAGATGAAAATCTTTAACAAGAAAATTTCAAAAAGGAAAAAAAACCCAAGAACAATAACAAAAGAAACTCAAGAAAAGAGACCCCTCATTTCTCAGCAAAGAAGGCGGTATGCTGTAGACCAATGTTTGGCGGCTTAACCTGTTTTTCAGATAGATTTCGCTTTATTTTGACTTGATGTCCGACGCATGTATACCTCAGTTGATTAGCAACAGATCTAATGCCTTCTGGGTGGTACAGCAGTGGATCCCAGACGGCTCCTTGCGTGAGTTACATCCAAAGGTTAGGTTCTAAGAGATGCTTGGGCGAGTGATAGGGTAGTAAGTTACTAGAGTGAGTCATGAGCGATGCAAGAGTTCTACTGAGTCCTTGGAGGTGTTAGAATTAATCTTAAGTGGTGCTAAAATAAGTCTTTGGATGTACTAGAATATGTTCTTGGAAGTGTTACGATGAGTCCTTGGGGTGCTAAAGTGAGTCCTTGATGGTGCTACAGTCCTTGGCGGTGCTAGAGTGAGTCCTTGGCGGTGCTAGAGTGAGTCCTTGGTGGTGCTAGGGTGAGTCCTTGGTGGTGCTAGAGTGAGTCCTCGGCGGTGCTAGAGTGAGTCCTCGGCGGTGCTAGAGTGAGTCCTTGGCGGTGTTAAAGTGAGTCCTTGGCGGTGCTAGAGTGAGTCCTTGGCGGTGCTAGAGTGAGTCCTTGGCGGTGCTAGAGTGAGTCCTTGGTGGTGCTAGAGTGAGTCCTTGGTGGTGCTAGAGTGAGTCCTTGGCGGTGCTAGAGTGAGTCCTTGGCGGTGCTAGAGTGAGTCCTTGGCGGTGCTAGAGTGAGTCCTTGGCGGTGCTAGAGTGAGTCCTTGGCGGTGCTAGAGTGAGTCCTTGGCGGTGAAACAGTGAGTCCTTGGCGGTGCTAGAGTGAGTCCTTGGAGGTGTTAGAGTGAGTCCTTGGCGGTGCTAGAGTGAGTTCTTCGCGGTGCGTGAGTTAGTCCTGGGTGAGGCTAAATGGAGTCCTTTGAGATGCTACTGTAAGTCCAGAAACTTGCTATGTGAGGTCTTTTCAAGTAACTATTGAAAAACTCTCCACATAAACAAAAGTTCGCTTATATAAAAACAGAACCGCTTTGACGGGGAAACTTGAGATCGTCTGACAAGATCCATTTAAAAACCAAACAGGTGATTTTAAAAAAAAAAAAAAAGAAATGAAAAACTAACTCAGCCAACCAATCAAAAAAAAAAAGAAGAAACGTATTTAAAAAGTAAACGTGCAACTCAATCCAAACCCAATTTAATAGACTTAAATGACGGCCCGTCGCTCTAGCGCAGTAGGACGCGGGTTTGACACTAATTAGTTTCCCCCACAAACACCGTGCTGGTTGCTCCAAACAAGAGCTGCATGGAGGTGCGACAGGGCCCTGTTCAGGTTTCCACGCGATTCACGAGTCTTGAAGAGCCCATGCAGAGAGAGGGATCAATGCGCAGATAAATAATCTATCGTCGCAAAAAAAGTATTGAACAGGTAGTTTGGTTGTTGCTTGAAAATGAAGAGAACGGTGCAAATACACGTAACGTACCTTCTTAGGAAAAAAGTCGCGACTTAAGGAGGACAAAAAGTAAGAGAGAAAAATTGTAATTCTATCGTAATATATAATGTATATACAACAGGTAGTATGGATCTTGCTAGTAAATGAAGAGGAGGGAACAAGTAACGTAACTTCTTACGGGAAAAAAAGTCGCGACTTAAGGAGAACAAAAAGTGAGAGAGATAAATCGTTATTCTACCGTAGAAAAAAAAAAACCCATTAAAACAGGTAGTATGGTTGTTACTAGAAAATGAAGAAATCAGAACAAGGAACGCAACTTCTTTGGAGTAATATTCGCAACTTAAGGAAGGCAAAAAGTCAGACAGGAGAAAAGTCTGTCCTCCTGTGTCTTTCTGTCTTTTTTTTTGCCTGCCTTTCTGTCTGTCTACCTCTCATTCTCTTATTCATTCATATCCCCCCCCCCCCCTCTCCCCCTTGTGCTTTCATTCTTTGCTAAATTCATGAGTAACAATTGACCCTCACTACAGCTTCGTAACTCAAAATACAAAACCTTAAGTTGCTTTCGTCTCTTTTGTTTGTTTGCTGTTTTTTTTTCCTTTATGTTCTTGTTTGTTTGTTCCACCAGTGTTATCCTCAAATGCCTTTTCTCCTTGCTCGCTCTGGTTTATTTCCCCTGCCATAGCAGTTTCCCATTCATTCTTATTTGCATTGAAATTGTACATTTCTCAGTGACCCCAGCGGTCTGCCTCCACGTGCACTCAGCGCGATGAAAGACAGTCTCGTCACCTCTTTCTCTCTCTCTCTCTCTCTCTCTCTCTCTCTCTCTCTCTCTCTCTCTCTCTCTCTCTCTCTCTCTCTCTCTCTCTCTCTCTCTCTCTCTCTCTCTCTCACTCTCTCTCTCACTCTCTTTCACTCGCTTTCTCTCTCTCGCTCTCTCTCTCTCTCACGCTCTCTCTCTCTTTATCTATCTTTTTATCTATCTCTCACTCTCTATCTCTCTCACTCTCTCTCTTTATCTATCTTCCTATCTATCTCTCACTCTCTATCTCCGTATATCTCCAGCTGCATCTAATAACAATTTAGCAGTCGCTGAGGTCATGTTTTAAAGAATGCATATACGTATTAGATAATTTTATTTGGTCTCTGTCTCCTCCACCCCCTCCCTCCCTCTCTCTCTCTCTCTCCCTCTCTCTCTCTCTCTCTCTCTCTCTCTCTCTCTCTCTCTCTCTCTCTCTCTCTCTCTCTTTCTCCCCCTCGCTTTCTGTCTATTCTCCCCCCCCCCCCAAAATATTGATTGTTTGAGGGTGCGATGAAAACGCATTTCTTATTGGGTATGAATGAGAATAAAGAGTGAAAGACACACGCGAACAGATAGAAGAGAGAAGGCAGATAGAGGGAGGGGGGGGGAAGAGAGAGAGAGAGAGAGAGAGAGAGAGAGAGAGAGAGAGAGAGAGAGAGAAAGAGAGAGAAAGTGAGAAAGAGGGTGAGGGAGAGATAAGACAACGGCTGAGGCGGGAGGTAGATAGAAATCACAGACATTCAAACATATGAGGCATTTACTTCCCAAGGAGGAGTGACAAAACATGGCATTGAGAAAAAAGCACAATAAGGATAGATAAGGACAAAGAAATGTTGCTGGGGTTATAACGACATGTGTATAGATAGATAGAACGAGAGAGACAGAGAGAGATAAAAAGATAGAAAAGGATAGAGAGAGAGAGAGAGAAAACAAGGCTGAGGGAGAGACAGAGAAAGAAAGAGAGAAAGAGCGAGAGAGAGAGAGAGAGAGAGAGAGAGAGAGAGAGAGAGAGAGTGGGGGAGAACGGGAGAAGGGTGGAAAAAAAAGAGTTTTAAGGTTAAAAAATAGAAAGACACAAAAATCAGTTTTGTAAATAAACAAAAAGATAAACAAGTAAGTACATCGGTGTTTTGACAGAAATGTTATGTAGGATAGATTTATGGAATTAATCTAGTACGAGAGAGAGAGAGAGAGAGAGAGAGAGAGAGAGAGAGAGAGAATGAGAGACAGAGTGAGAGAGAGAGAGAGTGAGGGAGAGAGGGAGAGTCAGTGAGAGAGATAGTGAGAGTGAGGAAGAGAGAGAGAGAGAGGGTGACAGAAAGAGAAAGAGAGAGATAGTGAGGGAGAGATAGAGTGAGAGTGAGAGAGATGTACGACGCACATACATGCAGACAGATAAACAGAAAGGGTCACAAAATAAGACAGAGGGAAAAAAAATTGTTTCCCTCCTCAGCACCAGGTCAAGCTGGCCACTGGAAGTCACGATGACCCAGTAGGTCTACTCGACCTCCTTCAATTCAGCTCATTTGTTAACAATATCTGGTTTTTTATTTATATGTTTTGGTTTTGGTTTAGGTTTTTCTTTTATTTTCTTTTTCTTTCTTTTTTTTTTTTTTTGCAATTCCTTGCTTCCTCCTTTTCTTCTATCTTTTTTCTTTCTTCTTTTTTTCTTCTTTTTTTTTTTTTTACTGCTTTAAAAAAATGTGGGTTTTTCTTCTCCATAATGACTCTAATGGAATTCTCCGGCACGCTGAATGGGATTATGAAAGCCTTCCCTCTCCTCCCCCCACCCATCTTTCTCTCTCTCTCTCTCTCTCTCTCTCTCTCTCTCTCTCTCTCTCTCTCTCTCTCTCTCTTTCTCACCCCCCTTCCTTCTTAGCAATGGCTCTGTCCATGTCTCCCAGGAGAATCCCGAGGCTGCGTGAGTCTCATTGTAGGGGGCTTAAACCGCTCTCCCAGGTTCTTTTGTTGTCGTTCGTTCGTTCAATCCAGGCCCCATAGATTCGACTCAGGTCAGCGCTACTCCCATCTCCCCTTCTCTCTTTCTCCTTCTCTGTCTCCCTCTCGCTCTTCTTTCCCCCGCTCTTTTTATAGTGCTGGTTTTTTTTTTCATTTATTCACATGCATCGTGGGTTTTTTTCCCCTTTCAGTTCTTTTTGTGGGTGTGTGTATGTGTGTTTATCAAACTGTTGAGCTATTTCTATATTCTCCATACTAACTACATCCTTGTAATTTTACTTTCATAAGTTCTATTCGTATATTTCTGTTTGAATCAACGAACAGTCTATTTCATTAGACAATTATCTATCAAATTCTATTAAATAACTATCTATCTATCTATCTACCAATCTACCTATCTGTCTATCTATCTATCTACCTACCTACCTATCTATCTATGCATCTATCTGTTTGTATATTTATCTGTCTATCTGTCTGCCTACCTACTCACATATCTATTTGCTTAGAAAGCTGTTAACGGTACCTACTTTGATGTACCATTATCGTTTTTCAGATAATCGTACATTAAACCTTTAATTTCCACATCATTCTTTCTGCATGCACACAATAATACACGCAAGCAAATTTAATTTATTCCTGATGGAAAACATACATTGCGTAAAGAAATTTGTCAGATTTGGTGTGTTCTGACAGAGTGCATACAGAGATAAGAAATACAAAAAAAAGTGACTGGCCTTTCAAGTAACTTAACATGTTTATGTTTATAGCCAGGAGTTATATGGAAACATAGGAGGTCTAATGCACTGAAACATGTGGTTTAGAAAAAAAAAATAAATAAAAGATAAGTTGATTCAAACAGTTTTTCACTTTGACAGCAATAGAATCTTGTTGATTTTCAGTTGGTCATTATTCGCAAAAATCTCTTATCTCTTTTTCTCCATCTTTCCACATTATTGTGTATGACTATGGTTCTGTTTGTCTTTCAATATCTCTGTCTTTGTCTCTGTCTGTCTCTCCCTCTCTCTGCCTCTATATGTCTGTCTGTCTGTCTCTCTCTCTCTCTCTCTCTCTCTCTCTCTCTCTCTCTCTCTCTCTCTCTCTCTCTCTCTCTCTCTCTCTCTCTCTAGGTATTTAGTCTGTTTTTCCACACAGTCTTTCACGTTCTGTGTGTCTGTCTCTATGTCTTGATTTATACCCTTGTTTCTCCCCTGACCTCTTTAATTATTTCAAGTATATTTTCTTTTAACTCTTTGTCCGTTCTCCAAGAAATCTTTTTGTTTCTGTGGCCCCTCCATTTTCTGTTTATCTGTCAGGCTGCCTTTGTCTCTCTCTCTCTCTCTCTCTCTCTCTCTCTCTCTCTCTCTCTCTCTCTCTCTCTCTCTCTCTCTCTCTCTCTCTCTCTCTCTTTCTCCCTCCTTCCCCTCTCCCGTTATCCTTTTTTTTTCTTCACCATCATATTGATCTGTTTTAGTTTCAAAATAATTACCTTATCTTTCATGCGACTTTGTCTTCAAGAAGAAGGAGAAGAAAAAGAAGAAGAAGAAGAAGAAGAAGAAGAAGAAGAAGAAGAAGAAGAAGAAGAACAACAACAACAACAACAACAACAACAACAACAACAACAACAACAACAACATCAACAACTCTAACAGCTACAACAAGAACATTAAAAACAAAAACAACAACATCAAAGCAGAAAAAATAAAAGACTTCACAAATTACACTAAATTTTCGGTGCGCCGAAAGCGGACGGTCGAGCTAGATCTGGCTCCCCTCTGCCTCTGCCTCTGTCTGATTCTTATTCTTTCGAAAAGACCCGTTTTTTTTTGTGGATCGAGAAATAAAGTCAAATAATACATTTATATGAATGCATAACGAGAGAGAGAAATGGGGAGTGAGAGAAAGAAGAGAGAATCAAAGAGAGAAGAGAAAGAGAGCGAGTGTGATAGAGAGAGAGGGAGAGAGATAGAGAGAGAGAGAGTAAGAGATAGAGGAGAGAGTGTGATAGAGAGAGAGTGAGAGATAGAGGAGAGAGTGTGATAGAGAGAAAGAGGAGAGAGAGAGGGAGAGAGAGAGTGAGAGATAGAGGAGGGAGTATGTTAGAGAGAGAAAGAGAAGAGAGAGGGAGAGAGCTAGAGAGAGAGAGAGAGTGAGAGATAGAGGAGAGAGAATGTTTTCTGTAATATCTGGATGCGCTGACACATGACGTAAGCCTAATGTTATTTAAAGAGGCGCATGACAGGCACCTCCGATCTTCCGATCTTGGGAGACACCACCCCCTTCACCCCACCAGATCTTTGCCTCACCCCCCCCCCCCCCCGGCAACCTCCAACCCGATAATACCTCTTCTTCGTCCTCTCTTTCTCTCTCGCTCTCTCTCCCTCTCTTCTTTTCTCTCTTTCCCTCTTTTCTTTTATCTCTCTCAGTCTCTCTGTTCCTCTCTCTCTCTTTTCACCCCCTCTCTTCTTTTCTCTCTTTCTCAGTCTCTCTGTCCCTCTCTTCCCCCCCCCCCCCCCCTCTCTCTCTCTTCTTTTGTCTCTTCAGGTAATGGTCGAAATGATCTAGAA
Organism: Elysia crispata; assembly: GCA_033675545.1. Lineage (NCBI taxonomy): Eukaryota > Metazoa > Mollusca > Gastropoda > Plakobranchidae > Elysia > Elysia crispata. The sequence goes on along the minus strand of JAWDGP010003691.1, from coordinate 190,271 downwards.
ATAACGTATTTTGAGACTTGATAGAAAATGGAAGGCAAAATCCAAAAGCCTGAACAACAGAGATCAATTTTAAACCCGAGAGAAGAGGAAAAAATGGCTAAATGTAGGGGAGTCTGTCTTGTATTTTAAAACGACTGGTCGGGAAAAAAAAGAAAGAAAGAAAAAAGAGCATGATCAAACGATTTTGATGTTGAGTTTTTGATCCCTTCTTTTATGATTTTCTCTCTCTCTCTCTCTCTCTCTCTCTCTCTCTCTCTCTCTCTCTCTCTCTCTCTCTCTCTCTCTCTCTTTCTCTCTCTTTCTCTCTCTTTGACTATTGACTCCCATATCCAGTATAAAGACAGTCGTACTGCAATTATCATCTGTCCAAGTCCTTAAGAGTCCTATATGGTGGGGTTAGACAGGTGCTGCTCCAAACTCAAAGATGTACTTTTATATCCCTGATGTGCTCAATAACATAATAATTATACCGAAAGCAAAACTGGGAACAAATAAAACACAAACGAAGAGATTATGGTTGTAAGGCGCAAATTTTTATCCCGAAAGAGAGAAAGAGAAGAGAGAGAGACGGAGAGAGAGAGAGAGAAAGAGAGACGGAGACAGATAAAGAGAGAGAGAGAGAAAGAGAGAGAGAGAGAGAGAGAGAGAGAGAGAGAGAGAGAGAGAGAGAGAGAGCGAACAGAAGTGATAAAGAGATAGTATAATTTTATTAAAGAGGGCTCAGCCATGTTGCATTACTCTCGGCAAGACTCGATAACAAACAGTATTCTTGTTCCGTCGTACCCCTTTACCTCATCAACAATGATATTACACAATACAGCATCTCAGAACATCAACAATGATATTACACAATACAGCATCTCAGAACATCAACAATGATATTACACAATACAGCATCTCAGAACATCAACAATGATATTACACAATACAGCATCTCAGAACATCAACAATGATATTACACAATACAGCATCTCAGAACATCAACAATGATATTACACAATACAGCATCTCAGAACATCAACAATGATATTACACAATACAGCATCTCAGAACATCAACAATGATATTACACAATACAGCATCTCAGAACATCAACAATGATATTACACAATACAGCATCTCAGAACATCAACAATGATATTACACAATACAGCATCTCAGAACATCAACAATGATATTACACAATACAGCATCTCAGAACAGTGTATTCAATAAAACGTGCAATGAGGATTCTTCCTCCGTTGTAAATCCGTACCTCTCCATCCATGATATTAAAAAAATAAACTATCTAAGTATTGTGTTCAATTGAGAGATTAAGAAATTTCTTTTTTTTTTCCTCCTTTTTTTTTCTCTTTTTTCTTCCTTCGTTTCTTGATTTTAGTAGATAGACTCGATTCTCCCTTGCAAAACGTCAAGGAACGGACGAAAATCTGTAAAGTGCGCAGTTTATTATTTTACGAGCCTTTCACCAGGGGGTTAATGACCTTCTCGTCGAGGCCGGGGTCAAGGGGTTCCAGGCTTCTCCTGCTCATCCCTGAGCCTAATGATCCACGGGTCCTGAGGGTTCTGGCACCCGGGGCTCGCCTCCCCTCGGCCTGGGCTTAGGACAGGACTTTAAGCCAGACATCTTTCTAACATTTCATGACGACAAACCGCTCAAACAGACGCGTGAAAAAACTAACAGACTCGCTGGAAAAAAATAAAGCCCACGCATGGAAGAAAGAAATGGGGAAGAAAAAGTGAAAAAAAAAAAATAAAGAAAAAATAAAAAAAAGACAAACAAAAAACTCCTCAAATATTTCCTATCCCCGCTCACAGGTCTCTATCGGTGTTTCTATCTTTATCTCCGGCTATCTATCTATAGATATATCAGTCTATCTATCTGTCCAGTATGATCGATCTATTTGTCCGTGCAGCTGCTAACATCATTTCTTTCGTTCTATCAATTTTCTACGGATCTTTTTGCTTTTCTTCTGTGCAATGTAAATAATTATGTGTGCTCTTTTTCCATCCCTCTCTCTCTCCTTTCTCTCTCTCCCTCTCTCCCCCCCCCCTCTCTCTCTCTGTTCCTCCCCTTTCTATCTCTCTGAACCTCCCCTCCCTCCCTCCTTCCCTCTCTCTCTCTCTCTCTCTCTCTCTCTCTCTCTCTCTCTCTCTCTCTCTCTCTCTCTCTCTCTCTCTCGTTTTTCTTAGCTCAACTTCAACATCCAGGTTTCATGTCCAAGACGCTGCTCAGAATTGTTACCCAAATCATTCTCTCCTCACCCCTCCCCCAACCACCCTCCTCCTCCAACCACCCTCCTCCTCCATCGTTTTTTTCTCTCTAATGCAGCCAAACTTTCAATGTTTTCCATCCATTCCCTCCCTCCCTCTCTCTCTCTCTCTCTCTCTCTCTCTCTCTCTCTCTCTCTCTCTCTCTCTCTCTCTCTCTCTCTCTCTCCCTCTCTCTTTCTCCCTCTCTCTCCCTCTCTCTCTCTCTCTCTCTCTCTCTCTCTCTCTCTCTCTCTCTCTCTCTCTCTCTCTCTCTCTCTCTCTCTCTCTCTCTCTCTCTGTGCCATCGTGAATAACGCTAATTAATTATCGCATTTACTTATATCGTAATTTCCACTGTTCTGCTAAGTTATTACGTCATCAGAATATTGTCCCTTGAGTGGAGAATACGTCATCAAAATTGTCTCTCGAGTGATGGGGGAAATTGTCCAATCACAGGCTACGTTGACTGCCATTAACTTAATTAAAAATTGTCTTCGACTGGACAAATAAGTTTCCATTTTAATCCTTCAAAGCATTTGCAATCTCTTGTCTTGTTAGTGTTTCGAATTGTGCTAATCTATTTCTCCTCTTAGCCCGGTTGTGAAGATCTTTTGTTTTGTCGCAAGCCAAGGTCATAGTGAAACGAAGGAGATGATTTCGTTGCTAACATTTTTATCAGTTTTTATTTATTCTATTTTTACCGGTCGCAATCATCATCATTATAAGTTATTAACTTTTCCATCAAAATCATCATCATTGCCATCATCCTCTTTAATGGCACTATCATCATCATCGAGATCAATATCAGCACTAGCATTCATATCATCAGCATCCTCAAATATTAATTCATCAACATAGCCATTATCATCATCAACACCACCTCCACCACCACCACTATTACTACTACTACCACCACCACCACCACCATCATAATTACAATTTTTTTTTATCATTATCATTATTATCGTCATCATCATGACCCTCACCATTCTTCTCCAAACATCATCACCATCATTAACTCAGAGCTTCTTCATTGTAAACACTGTTTATTTTCATCACATTTTCCCCTTTTCCATTCCTCGATTTCTTAAAATGATCTGAAAACTTCCTCCCCATCGTCTTCATCAGCAGCATCTCATTCCCCCAACAATGCTGTTTGTTTCCAAGTTTTCTGTTTTCCCAATCGATCGCATGGAACAGCTAGGGGAAAAAAGGTTATCGTGACCTTCCTATCACTCTCTCAAGTTCTGCCCTGGAGATTTAGATCTATCAAGATACAAGAGGGAGGGGGGGGGGAGGGAGAGAGAAAGGGCGGAGAGAGAGAGAGAGAGAGAGAGAGAGAGAGATGGAGAGAGAGAGAGAGAAAGAGAGAGAGAGAAAGGGCGGTCAGAGAGATAAAGAGGTGCCCTGAGAGATTCAGCAAGAGAGAGACAGAGAGAGAGAAAGAGGAAGAGGAAGAGAAAAAGCGATACAAGGAAGCAGACAGGCATGGGAGGCAAAGACAAGACATAGACAGAGATTGCGAAGCAGTGACAGGGTTTAAGGAAGTGTGGAAAGAAAAGGAGTGATTTAGGAAGGGATAGAAAAAAGAGTTGAAAAGATAGAGAAGAGAGAGAGAGAGAGAGAGAGAGAGAGGGGGGGGGGGAGAGAGAGATAAGAGATAGAGAGACAAAGAATAAGAGGAAGAAAAAGAGACAGAGAGATGTATATAAAATGAAAATACAGTGATTAGAATGGCAACAGAAATACATTCAGAGGCACACAAAGAGAGACAAAGAGAGAGAAGAGATGAAGAGAGAGAGAGAGAGAGAGAGAGAGAGAGAGAGAGGGAGAGATGGAGAGAGAGAGGGAGAGATGGAGAGAGAGAGGGAGAGAGAGAGAGGTGGAGAGAGAGAGGGAGAGATGGAGAGAGAGAGGGAGAGATGGAGAGAGAGAGGGAGAGATGGAGAGAGAGAGAGAAAGAGATGAAGAACTGAGTTCAACGGAGTGAAAGATAAGATGAGAGAAGAAGCTGTAGGATCTTATAGCCCATCAGGCAACGTCACTTCTCTTCACCTAATTCATTTAGCTTATATTTTGACATGGCAGGATTCTCTTGCCCCCTCACTTTCTCTCTCTCCCACTTTCGTTATATCCCTTTCTCTCTCTCTCTCTCTCTCTCTCTCTCTCTCTCTCTCTCTCTCTCTCTCTCTCTCTCTCTCTCTCTCTCTCTCTCTCTCTCTTTACTGTCCTTTTTATTTATGTATCTACTTTTTTTCTATCCATCTTTCTACCTATCTACCAACCTTTCTATCCATCCATCTGTCTATCTATCTATCTAACTACCAACCGCTCCATCTATCTATCTAACAACCTCTTTATTTATATATCTAACTGATCATCTTGTCCACTATTATAACATGTATGTGTGAATATATATATATATATATATATATATATAATATATAGCTGTGTGTATATATATGTATAACCCAACTAGTATCTCTTTTTCTCTGGTCCCCTCACTGCCAATGATGTTTGAAACGAAATACCGTAGGTGTTCCTTATACAACTTTTTGCACTCGTCACTGCCAAGGGGAATAACAAGATTATCCCAGAAAGTCTACCTCCATCCGAGACTGGCGTCTCATATAGTAGTAAAGTAGTAGTAGTAGTAGTAGTAGTAGTAGTAGTAGTAGTAGTAGTAGTAGTACCACTACTACTACTACTACTACTACTACTACTACTACTACTACCACTACTACTTCTACTACAACTGCTTTACTACTGCTACTACACTACTAATATTACTACTTCTACTACAACTACTTTATTAGGACTACTACTACTACTACTACTACTACTACTACTACTACTACTACTACTACTACTACTACTACTACTACTACTACTACTACTACTACTACTACTACTACTACTACTACTACTACTACTACTACTACTACTACTACTACTACTACTACTACTACTACTACTACTACTACTACTACTACTACTACTACTACTACTACTACTACTACTACTGCTGCTGCTGCTGCTGCTGCTGCTACTACTACAATCACTACCACTACTAATACTTCTACTGATTATAAATAAAGAAATACATGTTTATTAAAATTTGACTTCAACAGTGAGCGATAGTTTGAGGGGTATCGTTTATTAGATATGATACTCGCAATAACAAAACAAAACAAAAACAAAACAAAACAAAAAACAGATGATACTAGGGAGTTGAAATTCAAGGAACAGAATAATACCGAAACGATGTATGCGAGTATGAGGAAGTGAGACGATGTAATCAGATACGGTAACGAAAGCTCTCATAATAATTATTATTTTTCTAATTCCAGAGCCATAGGAGGCCTATAATTATGTCGGGGATTGTTGATACCTAATCGTAAATTGATTGACTCTTGAAGCTCCTCGGATACTAAGGTAACTATCCTATTCGTCAATCCGGATCCTGCAGTTGACCAAGCACTCTATATGAGGCGAAAGATCGGATAGGATCGGATTCGTCAATCCGGATCCTGCATTTGACCAAGCACTCTATATGAGGCGAAAGATCGGATAGGATCAGATTCATCAACCCGGATACTGTAGTTGACCAAGCACTCTATATCAGGAGAAAGATCGGATAGGATCGGATTCGTCAACCGGATCCTGTACAAAACAAGTCACTAGATACTAGGCGAGAGATCGAATCGAATTCATCAACCATATTCCAGCAGACGACCAACCATCCAATAACAGGCGAGAGATCGAATCGAATTCATCAACCATATTCCAGCAGACGACCAACCATCCAATAACAGGCGAGAGATCGAATCGAATTCATCAACCATATTCCAGCAGAGGACCAACCATCCAATATCAGGCGAGAGATCGAATCGAATTCATCAACCATATTCCAGCAGACGACCAACCATCCAATAACAGGCGAGAGATCGAATCGAATTCGTCAAGCATATTCCAGCAGAAGACCAACCATCCAATAACAGGCGAGAGATCGAATCGAATTCGTCAAGCATATTCCAGCAGACGACCAACCATCCAATAACAGGCGAGAGATCGAATCGAATTCGTCAACCCGGATCCAGCAGACGACTAAGCACCCAATATCAGTCGAGAGATCGAATCGAATTCATCAGCCTGTATCCAACAGACGACCAACCATCCAATTTCAGGCGAGAGATCAAATCGAATTCGTCAACCCGGATCCAGCAGACGACCAAAACCGATTACTAGACGTGAAGTCAGATAGGAATAAGAGTACCGAATCAGGAACCGACTTTTCGGCCCGGCTGACAGCAGCAGCCTCAGCAGAAGATCATCCAGACATGATTCCCTCCTGGTCCATCCATCTTGCGTCAGACGCCGTGCAGGTCTCGCTGTCTCAGTCCAGGTCTGATGCGCCGCTGATCGACAGCTTGATGCGACGTGCCGGTCGGCGACATGCAACTCGTAACAAGATATGATTACCGACATCCAGATATTAAAACGCATTAATTCTCCATCATGTTGCTGCATGCGATCTGCCCGCACGGGACAAACCCCGCCCCTACCTAGCTTTAATTTTAAGCAGCTCTGTAGGGGGGTACAAGAGACAGCCGACCAGGCCCTGCGCCATTCAAATTAAAAAAAAAATATAAATTAAAAAATGTGGGGGAAAAAAACAAAAGAATAAAAAGACAGAGAAAGAGGATATTGGGGGTAAAAAAGCTTCTTTTCGTTGATATTAAGAACGAAATGAAAGAGTTAAAGACGGGGGGTTACTGGAGGGAAAAAAATAAGGGTTAATAGATCTAAGGAATTAGGAAGCAGAGAGAAGGGAGGTAGAAAGAATGAAGGCTGACAGGCAAGTTGAGGAAGAGGGACAGGAGCAGGTTACTCTTTCCTCCATCTGAGGCCGTTGATCTGTTGTATGTGTATAATTTATTATGTGTTATGGTGGGGGTTGTTTCAGAGGGTTATGAATTTATTCATCCGTTTGAATGGGCAGATTTGTAGTTTTCATGTAAATTATGAGAACTTGGGAGAGAATGTGTGAGAGAGAGAGTGTAAGTGTGTGTGTGTGTGAGAGAGAGAGAGAGAGAGAGAGAGAGAGAGAGAGAGAGAAAGAGAGGGGAGAGAGGAGACGGGTGTTTGGCATTCAATACAAATATATTTAAAAAAAAAAACACAAAACATGAAGAGATAGATAGACAGATAGATAGAGAGAGATAGAAAGAGAGATGAGGGAGAGAGAAAGAAAGAAAGAAAGAGAGAGAGAGAGAGAGAGAGAGAGAGAGAGAGAGAGAGAGAGAGAGAGAGGCGATGGCGAGATATTAAATTTCTTAGAGATTGAACAGATAAAACTGGCCAAGGGCAGCAATCGGGTCTCATTTCGGAATCTTTTAAAACGCAGGGCGCCAAAGATTTTTGGAATTATTGATTCTTGGCAGAAAATAGTTGGGTTAAGATAGATAAAACAAAACAAAATTAATATAAAACAAAGCAAACAAAAAAACAATAAAAA
>JAWDGP010003691.1:152500-180000 GCA_033675545.1 Elysia crispata | reverse complement strand
AAAAAAGAAAAGTAAAAACAAGTAACTGCGTTATATTGTTTCTTCGAAATTTCCTAGCAGCGATCGATTTCATCATAATCATAAACGTTTTTTTTACCCTTAATTTGCTTATTTCTTTCTTTCTTTCTTTCTTTCTTTATTTTCATATAAATAAAAGACGTTCGAGTCATGATAATTGTCATTAAGGAAGACACGGCGCTTCACTTTCAAATTGAGATCAAAATTAAAATTAAAATTTTCTTTTTTTTTTCCCTCTCTTTTATCCCGCTCAACTTGTTTGACACGCAGTCTGAATATTAAAATGGATGACTGCGCTTTTTGACACTTTTTTTTTCTTACCGTAAAATAGAGGCCGCTAAAAGAGAGTGTGTTTACAAAAAAAAAAAAACAAAAAAAAAACGCGATGGTAAAATCATTGAGAAATACGGTGAGAAAAACATGAGGGTGTTCAATGGCCTTGAATAGCAATTTATTTTTTTTTTAATGTACTGTGCAGGTGGCAAATGAATCTAAAGAAATGAACTGAGCTAATGTTGGGGAAAATATGATAGAGCTGATTATGGTGGTTATGATATTAATGATAATGGTGAAAGTAAAAATAATAGCAACTGCCACAACAATAGCAGCAGCAACAACAACAACAATAATAATAATATTGATGATAACAATAATAATAGTGGTAGATGTAGCAGTAGTAGTAGTAGTAGTAGTAGTAGTAGTAGTAGTAGTAGTAGTAGTAGTAGTAGTAGTAGTAGTAGTAGTAGTAGTAGTAGTAGTAGTAGTAGTAACAATATAATAATAATAATAAAATGATCGTCATGATGATGATGACGATGATGGTGAAGTTGATGATGATGGTGATGATGATGAGAATGATGAAGATAATAATATCAAGATAAAAGAGTTTGAAAGAAAAGTAAGATATCAATATGACGAAATTGAAGATGAAAATATCTCACAAGACGCTTTAAAAACTCTTACAGATAGCATAGCGAAAAGGTTGATCTTCTCGCCATTATATCAATATAGACAAACAAAACAATCAGATCCTTGGAATAATCATGGCTACGATGTAAACTGAGAACAGTAACACCCTCGTTCTCACCGAGCAAGCCCAATCACCTATACAGTGGTATCCTTAATCCACCACACTATGTTATCCTATACCACTCTTACACCGACAACCCAATCACAAACACACAGTGGTATCGTCAAACACAGAGACAGTGGTATCCCTAATGACGTACACACTGACATCACAATCACCCACATAATGGAACCCCCAATCCACCACTCACAGTGATATCTCCAACCACCCACACACTGACATCACAATCACCCACATACAGTGAAATCCGGAGTCAACCACATGCAGTGATATCCCCAATCACCCACACAATGTTATCGCCAATCCCCCGTACACATTGGTATTTCATATCACCGACACAATGGTATCCCTAATCTCCCATACACATTGGTGTCCCGAATCACCCGCACATTGACACCCCAAAGCGCCCACATACACTGGTATCCCCTATCCCCCATACACACTGGTATCCCCTATCCCCCATACACACTGGTATCCCAAACCACCCACACCGAATGGTATCCCCAAAACACCTACCTGATCACAAATCTTGCACTGGTAGGTCTTCACGCCACCAGCTCTGGAGCTGGGCGGCTTGACGGGCTGGGGAACCACCAGGGGCGTGTTGGGCCCTCCGGAGCCCAGGGACCCGGGGCCCAGGCCCCCAGTGGGGGTTGGAGGCCCACTGAGGCTGCCGCTGCTGGTAGTACGCGCATAGTTGATTCCTCCTCCTCCTCCTCCGTTTCCGTTGGCGCCTCCACCACCACCACCACCACCGCCACCATTGGTGTTGCTGTTATCGTTATGGTTGTTGTTGTTGTTTCCACCGTTGATGTTGTTGTTACTGCTGCTGCGGTGGAGGTGGTCGGTGAGGTTAGTGGGGTGGAGGCCGTCATGGTGTGGCCCTAGACCGAGACCTGAGAAAGTGTTTGAAACGGGAGAGAAAGATTACTGGAGTAGAGCAAGAGAGGTTGGATCGCACTGTACAATTATATAAAAATAAGCCTATTTCTTTGTATATCTCTCTGTCTTTCTCTCCTTCTCTCTCTCTCTCTCTCTCACACACACACACACCCTCTCTATGTGTCTCTCTCACACATACCCCCTCTCTCTCTCTTTCTCACACACACCCTCTCTCTCTCTCTCTTTCTATTTCTTTCTCCCTCTCACACACACACCCTCACTCACTCTCTCTCACATACACACAAACACCCTCTCTCTGTCTCTCTCACACATACCCCCTCTCTCTATGTCTCTCTCTCACACACCATCTCTCTCTCTTTCTCTCTCTCGCACACACACACCCTCTCTCTCTTTCTATTTCTTTCTCTCTCACACACACACACACCCTCACTCACTCTCTCTCACACAAACACACACCCTCTCTCTGTCTCTCTCACACATACCCCCTCTCTATGTCTCTCTCTCTCTCTCTCTCTCTCTCTCTCTCTCTCTCTCTCTCTCTCTCTCTCTCTCTCTCTCTCTCTCTCCCTTTCTCTTTCTTTCTATTACCACCCCCCCCCCCTTTCCACCAAACCTACCTCCTGCATTCTTTACTAACTCCCCTTGTTCCATCAAAACAATAATATTCAAGGGAGAAAATCAACTCCACTTACCGTGATCATGTGCGTTATCGGCCTTGGGCCACTTGAAGTATGTGGGAACTGTTGGGAGGAAGAAGGGAACAATAATTCATTAAAAGAACTAAAGTACTTTAGCTTGCTCGTTACTAGCGGCAAGGAGCCTAAGCATGGTTTAGCAGAGATTCCTTCTCAAATAAGTTTCTCAATATACGTTCAGATAAATCGATAGATAGATAGATAGATAGATAGATAGATAGATAGATAGATAGATAGATAGATAGATAGATAGATAGATAGATAGATAGATAGATAGATAGATAGATAGATAGATAGATAGGTAGATGGAAATGTGATTAGAAAGGTAGATAGATGTAAATGTGATTAGAAAGGTAGATAAGATATTCGTAGACAGATAGGTTGACAGATAGATAGATAGATAGATAGATAGATAGATAGATAGGTTGATTGATAGATAGGTTGATAGATAGATAGATAGATTGATTGATAGATGGATAGATAGATAGATAGATAGATAGATAGATAGATAGATAGATAGATAGATAGATAGATAGATAGATAGATACATGGAAATGTGATTAGAAAGGTAGATAAGATATTCGTAGACAGATAGGTTGATAGACAGATAAATAGATAGATAGGTAGATAGATAGATAGATAGATAGACAGATAGATAGATAGATAAATAGATAGATAGATAGATAGATAGATAGATAGATAGATAGATAGATAGATAGATAGATAGATAGATAGATAGATAGAGAATGGGTGGACAGGTGTTTAGATAAATAAATACACAGAGATAAACAGATGATGATAGGTGGAGAGACAGATATATACATAGATAAATAGGTAGATAGATAGACGTGTAGAAGAAAGATAGGTAGGTAGTTAGGTAGATAGATAGGTAGGCTACATATAGATAGACAGTTGGTATATCGAGAGAAAGGTATAAAGATAAATATAAGCAGAGAGACAACAAACAGTTTAATAGATAAACAGTTCGGCCGAAAACAGATAGGGGGGAAGCGAGTGTAGCAGAGCATAGAAAGAGAAAGTAAGAGAGAGAGAGAGAGAGAGAGAGAGAGAGAGAGAGAGAGAGAGAGAGAGAGAAAGAGAAAAAGAGACAGACAGACAGAGAGACAGACAGAGAGTAAGAGGGAATGAGAGAAAGAAGAGTAGTAGTCTTGTACTCACTGAGTGGGGAGGGCTGAAACCGCCTGGCGTGGTGGAAGTGAGTTTAGCAGAGCATAGAAAGAGAAAGTAAGAGAGAGATAGAGAGAGAGAGAAAGAGAAAAAGAGACAGACAGAGAGTGAGAGGGAATGAGAGAAAGAAGAGTAGTAGTCTTGTTCTCACTGAGTGGGGAGGGCTGGAACCGCCTGGCGTGGTGGAAGTGAGTTTAGCAGAGCATAGAAAGAGAAAGTAAGAAAGAGAGAAAGAGAAAAAGAGACAGACAGACAGACAGGCAGACAGAGAAAGATACAGAGAGTGAGAGGGAATGAGAGAAAGAAGAGTAGGAGTGTTGTACTCACTGAGTGGGGAGGGCTGGAACCGCCTGGCGTGGTGGAAGTGAGTTTAGCAGAGCATAGAAAGAGAAAAAGAGACAGACAGACAGACAGACAGAGAAAGATACAGAGAGACAGACAGAGAGTGAGAGGGAATGAGAGAAAGAAGAGTAGGAGTGTTGTACTCACTGAGTGGGGAGGGCTGGAACCGCCTGGCGTGGTGGAAGTGAGCATCCTGGTCGTTGGGCCACTGGCAACGAACTGGTTGGTGAGCTTCTGTCGGGAGGGAAATACGGTCACATGATTACCGTCTTTAGTTGGAAGGGATAAGTGAGCTACATGTTAAAAAAAAACGTTTGCGACAAGATTTGTCGGGTATCTAAACCATCGTCGTCATTATTATTATCCTTGCCATCCTTGTCGTAAATGTCAATATTATCATCGCTATCAACATTAACATTATTATCATCGTCGTCACCATAATCATCATCATCATCATTCTTAACATCATCATATTCATCATCACCATCATTATTATATTACGCTTATGATTGTCACCATCGTCACCACCTCCGTCATCACTAACATCATCATCATCATCATCATCATCATCATCATCATCATCATCATCATCATCATCATCATCATCATCATCATCATCATTACCATGAACATTATCATTATCATCACCATTATTACCATAATCATCATTATCATTATCTTAATCATCATCATTATTATCATTACCATGAACATTATCATTATCATCATCATCATCATCATCATCATAATCATCATCATCATTATTATTACCATAATCATCATCATTATTATCATTACCATAAACATTATCATTATCATCATCATTATTACCATAATCATCATCATCATCATCTTAATCATCATGATTATTATCATTACCATGAACATCATCATTATCATCATCATTATTACCATTATCACCATCATCACCAGCTCCGTCATCACTAACATCATCATCATCATCATCATCATCATCATCAACATCTTTCTCATCATCATTATTATCATTAGCATCGCCGACTAGAGAGTTTTTTTGGTTTTTGTTTCTTTTTTTTTTTCTATAATAATGTTACCATTTTTATTGTCATTGAAATCAATTTAACAACCGATATCTCCAGATGTCGCACCAACACTTCATTTGTCCGGTAATTACAGTTTACAGTCAGTACTCGCCTATCAGTGACTTGCATGACTTCTTTTGTTTAAACCATTGGTAAATAAAAGGTTACATTATCCCTTTGTAATTGGCGGCTTGTTTTGAAGAGATAATAGGAAAATGATGAGAAAAGGAGGAGAAAGGTGAAGTGAGAGAGAGAGAGATAGAGAGAGAGAGAGAATAATTAGATCAATTGTAACGGTTTTATTTGTGTCAACTGACTGTGCAGTGTAAATATCAATAACAAACATATTTTCAAAAGTACATAGTTAATTAAACAACAACAAAAAAACGACTTATACCTCTGCTTGAAGCTTCTCATTTCAGTGTTTTTCAAGTTCGTTGGGTGCGCTTAGCGCTCACCTTATACATTTTTCATTGCGTTATGCATATTAACTGAACCCGATGGTTCTCAAATGTTTCCTTGGAAGTGGATATCATTTTCTGACTTTTGTTTCCCCATTTCGACCCAGGTGTCTCCAACAATCAGATTTGTTAGTAATGAGGACGTAGGTTACGTATGTTGATCAAAGCTTTTTACGAACTTTTTGGTATTATTTGTTTTGTTTTGTTTTTTTTACATTTTTGTCCTCCTTTGAGAAAAGAGCAATCAAGTTAAAATTGGACGCCTCACACCTATATTTTAAATTAAAAAAAAACCTAAACAAAAACAAAAACAAAAAACAACAACATCTAGACTGGTTGATCTTCGGGAGTATTAAGACACATTCATCCTTGATCATTTTGCTAAGACCATCATTCTGTCCTTAACACGGAAAGCTTCTTCAGCAAGTGCCACGCCGCCATCGTAACTATCACGTCTCAAGTTGTGTAAGATCCCCGCTTGTCGCGTGACGACGTCAGGTACATCGCGTCCAAAAAAAACCAGAGGATCTTCATGGTCTGGTTAGGATATCATACTCTGGCAGAGTTTACTAACCTCTGAACCCGATACCCTACATGCTTCAAACTTCTGAATGACTCGACGGTCTAGTGATCTCGGGGCAATTAAATCTAGCGAACCTAGAATCACAAAGATAAGCTTTTCAATTTCGCACTCATTAGTTTACGCTGTGGCCCACATGAAATCCAAGTCTACAATTTTTGTCATTACGGCTTTGGCCTAAGCATGTGTCCTTGCGTTTTATTAAAGCAGACTAAACTCTTGTTGGCGCGTTTCCTGCGTTTGTTGATTTCCGCTTAATTTTGTGTCTCCTAAATTTGAAAGCGTTCCAAATCTGGAGACTGAATTGCTTTGCAGTATGCACTCCAGCGATAGTTTTTCGATTACCAATTCTCATAACAAGAGAAAAAACCGAAATCCATCCCCGAGATCAGCTCGAGACTCACGATTCGAATCTTGATACCGCCACCATAGAAGGATTGCACTGGGTGCTGGGTAATCTTTACTTTACTGGAGCTCCGCCAAATTACATCCGTTTCAAAAAAACTAAAATCATGTTCAGGTGGAAGATTATACGATAGATGCTTCAGTATGTTCACCCTGAAAGTCCACGATAATGGAGTTGAAGCGATTTGATAAGACACCTGACAGCTTCTTTTGACGTACACTTAGGATAAAGGAGTACATCCACACATCGTTCAGAGTACTTCGGAAAGATTGCCCAACCTATATGCCTTCATTAAATCGTAGACGAGCAGCTGCCAGACATAGGATATCTCCCCACCGTACAAATTTTCACCCGTCTGATGGCCGAGCGTTAATTTTACATCAATCTGTGTCAAGAGAGGAAATATGACTAAAGAGACAAGGACTCGATGCAACACCTGGCAAAGACAGGAATCAAACACCCGGGACTCTTCATGTAACCCAGTGCCTTCAAACGGAACATATTTGCCCACACGTTGCTTGAGACGATTGTTAACCCGAGAAAAACGACAGTATTTCATCTACAACCTTTTTGGGATACTTTTGTCCATCTACAACTCAAACAGTTTTTACAGGGTTATGAAATTGAGTAATCATCCGGAGATATCCCTCAAGGGTACATAATACCTGTATCTACATTCTTTTTCTTTGTAGGGAGGGGGGAGGGGGAGAGAGAGAGAGAGAGAGAGAGAGAGAGAGAGAGAGAGAGAGAGAGAGAGAGAGAGAGAGAGAGAGAGAGAGAGAGAGAGAGAGAGAGAGAGAGAGAATCTATGAGCTTATAAGAAATCAGACAGCACGTTACATGCCAGTCGTCAAGTGAAGCTCTTCTCATGAGATTAAGATACCCGGTACCCAATTCCTGAAGTCCTCTCTCTCTAGACACTCAGCCCTCGGTCTTGCTTTCCGCCCTAGAATCGAATCTGTAACTTTCCTCGGCTCGGTTTCGGTGCAGCAACGCTGAATCGCTTGTAGCAGTCGCTTATAGCAATCACTTGTAGCAGTCGCTTATAGCAATCGCTTATAGCAATCGCTTGTAGCAATCACTTGTAGCAGTCGCTTATAGCAATCGCTTGTAGCAATCGCTTATAGCAATCGCTTGTAGCAATCACTTGTAGCAATCACTTGTAGCAATCGCTTATAGCAATCGCTTGTAGCAATCGCTTATAGCAATCACTTGTAGCAATCGCTTATAGCAATCGCTTGTAGCAATCACTTGTAGCAATCACTTGTAGCAATCGCTTATAGCAATCGCTTGTAGCAATCGCTTATAGCAATCACTTGTAGCAATCGCTTATAGCAATCGCTTGTAGCAATCACTTGTAGCAATCACTTGTAGCAATCGCTTATAGCAATCGCTTATAGCAATCGCTTATAGCAATCGCTTGTAGCAATCACTTGTAGCAGTCGCTTATAGCAATCGCTTGTAGCAATCGCTTATAGCAATCGCTTATAGCAATCGCTTGTAGCAATCACTTGTAGCAATCGTTTTGACGTACACTTAGGATAAAGGAGTACATCCACACATCGTTCAGAGTACTTCGGAAAGATTGCCCAACCTATATGCCTTCATTAAATCGTAGACGAGCAGCTGCCAGACATAGGATATCTCCCCACCGTACAAATTTTCACCCGTCTGATGGCCGAGCGTTAATTTTACATCAATCTGTGTCAAGAGAGGAAATATGACTAAAGAGACAAGGACTCGATGCAACACCTGGCAAAGACAGGAATCAAACACCCGGGACTCTTCATGTAACCCAGTGCCTTCAAACGGAACATATTTGCCCACACGTTGCTTGAGACGATTGTTAACCCGAGAAAAACGACAGTATTTCATCTACAACCTTTTTGGGATACTTTTGTCCATCTACAACTCAAACAGTTTTTACAGGGTTATGAAATTGAGTAATCATCCGGAGATATCCCTCAAGGGTACATAATACCTGTATCTACATTCTTTTTCTTTGTAGGGAGGGGGGAGGGGGGGAGAGAGAGAGAGAGAGAGAGAGAGAGAGAGAGAGAGAGAGAGAGAGAGAGAGAGAGAGAGAGAGAATCTATGAGCTTATAAGAAATCAGACAGCACGTTACATGCCAGTCGTCAAGTGAAGCTCTTCTCATGAGATTAAGATACCCGGTACCCAATTCCTGAAGTCCTCTCTCTCTAGACACTCAGCCCTCGGTCTTGCTTTCCGCCCTAAAATCGAATCTGTAACTTTCCTCGGCTCGGTTTCGGTGCAGCAACGCTGAATCGCTTGTAGCAGTCGCTTATAGCAATCACTTGTAGCAGTCGCTTATAGCAATCGCTTATAGCAATCGCTTGTAGCAATCACTTGTAGCAGTCGCTTATAGCAATCGCTTGTAGCAATCGCTTATAGCAATCGCTTGTAGCAATCACTTGTAGCAATCACTTGTAGCAATCGCTTATAGCAATCGCTTGTAGCAATCGCTTATAGCAATCACTTGTAGCAATCGCTTATAGCAATCGCTTGTAGCAATCACTTGTAGCAATCACTTGTAGCAATCGCTTATAGCAATCGCTTGTAGCAATCGCTTATAGCAATCACTTGTAGCAATCGCTTATAGCAATCGCTTGTAGCAATCACTTGTAGCAATCACTTGTAGCAATCGCTTATAGCAATCGCTTATAGCAATCGCTTATAGCAATCGCTTGTAGCAATCACTTGTAGCAGTCGCTTATAGCAATCGCTTGTAGCAATCGCTTATAGCAATCGCTTATAGCAATCGCTTGTAGCAATCACTTGTAGCAATCGCTTATAGCAATCGCTTGTAGCAATCACTTGTAGCAGTCGCTTATAGCAATCGCTTGTAGCAATCACTTGTAGCAATCGCTTATAGCAATCGCTTGTAGCAATCACTTGTAGCAATCGCTTATAGCAATCGCTTATAGCAATCGCTTGTAGCAGTCGCTTATAGCAATCGCTTGTAGCAATCACTTGTAGCAATCGCTTGGAACAATCGCTTGTAGCAATCGCTTGACTCTATCCCACACGGAAACTGAGATAGATCTACTAATGATGGTCAGGTTAATAAAAAAAAAAAAAAGAAGAAGAAGAAAAAGAAGACAAGAGGGTCATGGACGTGGCACATCCGTTAAGATTTTGAATTATCCGGTGCGTCGATATGTGAAGGGGAATCTAAAAACTTTTGGGGCACATAATTCGACAAGTCTCCGTCAGGCAGGAAAAGATGAGGATGCCGTCGACAACGACAATAGGGTCGGAATCTCTGGACTAGCGTTTTTTGCCACAGGGATGTCTGCATTCCTCTTGAGTCGACACATTACTCATCAGTTAAAAGTATCTATAGCCATTCAAGAAGAACTCTGGGAAGAAATTAAACCGATCCTAATCATTCCTGTAATTCACTTTTATAGAAAAGTCACATCTAGATATTTCTTGATCTACTAGATTCGTTGATAAGTGGATGGACTGATTGAATCGTATTCACTGAATCAATGTATATTTTACAAGCGCTCACTCAATCAATGTATATTTTACAAGCCCTCACTCGTTCAATTTATATTTTACAAGCGCTCACTCAATCAATGTATATGCTACAAGCACTCACTCATTCAATTTATATTTTACAAGCGCTACTCAATTAATGTA
Source organism: Elysia crispata (assembly GCA_033675545.1). Lineage (NCBI taxonomy): Eukaryota > Metazoa > Mollusca > Gastropoda > Plakobranchidae > Elysia > Elysia crispata. The sequence goes on along the minus strand of JAWDGP010003691.1, from coordinate 169,589 downwards.
TCTTTTCAAACCCTCAATCATTCAATTCATATTTTACAAGCCCAACTATGGGTATCTTGGGACTCGAAAAAGAAAAATACGGTAATATAGGAGTGAAAACCCGGCAGAGCAGAAGCAGATGTCCCAGAGTCCCCCAGTCAACCACTCATTCTAGATCAACATCATTCTTATCATGAGCAAACAGATGATTTACGGTAAATTTAATGTGGGTTTTACATCCATCCCCACCTCCAAACGAACCCCATGCCGTGTGTGCGCAGAATAAACTCCAGTCTTATTAATGTTAAACTCAGGTTAACCATAATTATGCTCTTATGAAAGTACATGTAAGTCGGTTCAGGGAGCGCGACGGTCGAGACTGAAGACAAGTGAATGACTTAAACCGTAATTATTTCAAAATGAAACATTTCCTACAGCTATCAGACAAAAAAAAAACAACAAACGAACAAACAAAAATAAAAGCAAAAAAAAAAGAATCCGACATATTATTATATTGATCTGTGAAAAGTTTCATTGTTGCGTTGATCATAAAGACGCCCGTTATACGCAGTTACTAAAATATTACAGTAGCAGATCTATGTAAGAGATAAAAGATAATAGATGTAAGATGGCAAAAAGAGTGTTACGGTCTGGTGGTCGCGAATAGAGCTCGTCCAGCTCCTCGCAGCGCGCGTCCAGCAGAGGTGAACATCTACCGGGGCGGAACGACGGGACAAGCACAACCAGCAGGCCAAGGTTTTATAACATTATCATTATTGGTGCACGCGTGAAAAACTCATAATTTATGAAAACATTGACTTTTATGTCTGGGGAGGATACTGCGACAGTGTGGCTTCCCTGGGTTGGACAGGGCACAGGGCATGGCGACACTCGGATGAACTTTCCACACAAGGTCCCACGAGAGGGAGATGGCAAGATTGGATCAGTGATCACAAGCAGTTCAAATAAATCACACAGACGGGCTTCCACTGCAACTACAATTTGATTGGTAGATAGCTCCTCTGTTGAAAATTTGATAGGCCTGATGGTTCTCTTTTTTAATAATTGAAAAATAAGATAGCAGATGCGATAGCTCTTCTCCTGAAATAGGATATTAAGCGCTTACAGTGCAGTCAAAATGCCAGCGTCATGCAAGGCAGAGCTGCAAAGGGGAAAAAATGGGATTTCAAAGTGAACTGCGTCGATTGGTTGAGTGTGTAACAAAGAAACCAGAGCAAAGAAGGTTTGCTACGATTCTAAAAGCATATCTAATTTTCCGACAACAAATTGCTGGCAATTACAAAATATTCACATTTTGCAAGATTCATTTATTTAAACGTTTGGCTTTAGCATGTGTTAAAATACTAGCATGAAATAGAGATTTCTATTCTTGGTAAAGAGATCTCCACCATGCGGAGCAGATAAAATGTTATAATTAAAGGTCTAAAACGTTAGGGTCTAATAATAAGTCAAATGTATCTTGCAATGGTTAAAAACAAAACAAAACAAAAATTCTAACCCGGAATTTTACTCTTTTGGTATTCTATCCGCCAACTTTGTTCGACCGTCAACTCAGGCCGATTACCAAATCGACTAATCAAACCGACTACTCAGAAAGAATACTTAGATCGACTACAATACCGAATACTCGGATCGAATTTTTAATAGCCAGAAAGAGGATTGTGCGAGAATTCTGATGATAAGTCCGGTCTCTGAAGAGGGATTCGAACAAAATAAATATTAACCTCATAAGATTCGCATTAGACAAGATCTTCACAATCCTACCTATCTGACTTGATCTGTATACTTTATGACACCTATTTCCAAAAATTTCTTTATTTCTATAATGTAAGAGGAGATAAGATAAGATGTATTTTATTCATCCCTCTTGGGGAAATTAAAAAAATTGACAGGCCCATCAACATAATAAGTCAAATGTACGTATGATAAAATCCAGGTGTATATATAAATAAATACAAAATACACATATTTATGTAAAAGGTATTCATGATTCTCTACAGAACAAGTATATTATAAAGAGTAAGTTTGCATATCTAAAAATTTTTACAATGAAAAAAAAATAGAGTGTATACTAGTAATGGTATTCTCTTTTTAAATTCACATCTAAAAGTTTAAAAAACTTAATGAATTAAACATATAATATGTGATAAAAAACTTGATCGGCACCTATCTGACTTGATTACTATAAATGTCAGTATGATCGTCATAATATTTTTCTAAACCTTGAATCCGTGTCATCTTTCGTATCATCATCATCCTTATCTTCTTAATCATCATCATCATAACATTTTCAATTATAGACATCCTTAATCCTCGCTTCCTCTCCCTTTTCCTTCTTCTCATCGTAATTCTTCATCATCAAAATCATCATCTTCATCACAATCATCGACATCATCATGATCATCTTCATCATCACCATCATCATCATCATCATCATCATCATTTTCATTATCATAGTACCATCATCATCATCTTCATTATCATCATCATCATCTCCATCATCATTATCTTCATAATCATCATCATCATAGTCATCATCTTCATCATCACCATCATCATCATCATCATCATTTTCATTATCATAGTCACCATCATCATCATCTTCATTATCATCATCATCATCTCCATCATCATTATCTTCATAATCATCATCATCATCATCATCATAGTCATCATCATATTTTCAATTAAAGGCATTTTATTCTCCTCTTCCTCTCACTTCTCCTAGTCCTCAATAATATTCATCATTAACATCATCATCTTCACAATCATCGTCATCATCATCACGTGCACTACACACGGCAAAAACAACAACAGCAACACCAACAAGAAGCTCACCAGCTGCTGAAGCCGCTGCGCCAGGGCTGGTCATGTCACTCGCCCCTCCTGGCTGTGGACAGAGGGAGGAAAAATACAGGTGTTAGTCGTACTGGTTTAGGGTCAGAGGTCAAAGCTCAGGTGGGCGCGAGAGGAGAGAGTTGGGAGAGAGGAAGAGGGAAGAGGCGAAAGGAGAAAGGTAAGGAAAGAGGCAGGCGGTTGCAGTGAGAGGAGCTTAAAAATACCGAGAGAGAGAGAGAGAGGGAGAGAGAGAGAGAGAGAGAAAGAGAGAGAGAGAGAGCGAGAGAGAGAGGCCAAAGGACGAAATAAGGGAAAATGAAAAAAAGAAAATGGAGGGGAAAGAGGGAGAGAGAGAGAGAGAGAGAGAGAGAGAGAGAGAGAGAGAGAGAGAGAGAGAGAGAGAGAGACAGAGAGAGACAGACAGACAGACAGACAGATAGACAGACAGACCGACAGATAGGCAGACAGACAGACAGACAGATAGACAAAACGAAAGACAGACAGGCACACAGGCAGAGAGACAGATATAGATATACGCACAGACAGAGAAACGGATACTCGGACGAAGATTCTACAATTTTCGCTGTTTGAGTGTATATGTGGTGTTGATTCTGTTTAGGCTCCGAAAAGAGAATAAAAGGCGAGAAAATCATCATGCATGATGTCATTTTTTAATATTTGATGTCACAAACAAACACTAATGACAAAAAAAAAAAGACGAAAAGAAAACGCACACAAACACATCTCACTCGATTTTTTTCCTCTAACATTTTGTCCCTTTCTCTTACTCTTCTCCTTTTCTCGTTTTCCTTCTCGTTCTCTTTATTTATTCATCCTTTCTCCTCCTACTCCTCCCTCTCATTCTCTTCTTTTTCTTTCTCTTTCTTCTTTCTCTATATCTCTTCTTCTTCTGATTCATTCTGCTGCTGCTTCTTCTTCTTCTCCTTCTTCTTCTTCTTCTTCTTCTTCTTCTTCTTCTTCTTCTTCTTCTTCTTCTTCTTCTTCTTCTTCTTCTTCTTCTTCTTCTTCTTCTTCTTCTTCTTCTTCTTCTTCTTCTTCTTCTTCATCTTCTTCTTCTTCTTCATCTTCTTCTTCTTCTTCTTCTTCTTCTTCTTCTTCTTCTTCTTCTTCTTCTTCTTCTTCTTCTTCTTCTTCTTCTTCTTCTTCTTCTTCTTCTTCTTCTTCTTCTTATTATTATTATTATTATTATTATTATTATTATTATTATTATTATTATTATTATTATCATTCGTCTTATTCGTCTTCTACTTCTTCGTCTTCTACTTCCTCTTCTTCTCCTTCTTCTTTTTCTTCTCTTTCTTTCCCCTACTTTTTCCACGCTATTCCCTCTTCCTCTACGCTTTGTCTTGTTTAAATTAGTCCCTGCATTACGGAGAGTTGTAAATCCTGCAGCTCTTGGTTTTTCCTGGCTGTCATGATAACATCCCCACACACACACGCACTGAGAGATTTAACATACTTAAGAAACTTTGAAGGCTGCACATTACATATCTCAATCAAAACTTAACAGTTTTATTAAACAATCTGAAAACTCTCTCTTTGTCTCTCTCTATTCCTCTCTCTACCCCTCTCTCTCTCTTTATTTCCCTCTTTCTTTCTTTCTAGTTATCTCTCTCTCTCTCTCTCTCTCTCTCTCTCTCTCTCTCTCTCTCTCTCTCTCTCTCTCTCTCTCTCTCTTTCTCTCCTTTCACCTCCTTCGCAGCTGCTTCAAAATAAGTAAGAATTTCTAACCTACACAGATTTCGATTACGAGTTTCAAATTAAATAATTAATGGTTTGCTTTTTTCCATTTTTTTTTTTTTTTTTTTTTTTTGAAGGATTCAAGGGTTGGGGTTTTTTTTTCTCTGCAACATGAAAGATTGATTGGTTGAATAACTGACTGCTTGATTGATTGATTGATGCGTTTGATTGATTGGTTCTCAAGTTATTGATTTTTTGGTATATCAATTGACAGCTCTCTCGTCCACTAATGACTTGACAGTTTGATTGATTGATTGATTGATTGATTGATTGGTGGAAAGGTTGATTGATCGGTTGATTAAAAGTCTGCTGAAAACTTTACCGAGTGAGGAAGTGAATGACTGATTTTCTGTATCGATTTGATGGCTTGATACAATGAATGATTGAGAGGTTGATTGATTGTTATCCACATTAAAAAAAAAATGATTATTTGTCTTTAACTCTTTACTTTTGTTTTTTAATCTAAAATAATATATTTATTTCTATTGTAAAAACATTTCATGGTGTAAACATTTAAACATTTCCAACATGTTTGGAAAAGTCATTACATCACTGTGTTAGATTTACGGTTTTTAGTGGATGGACTAAAGTCTAAAGATTGTTGCTCAAATTAATTTAAAGAAAAAATAGCAAGAATCATAACTGTAAATAAGCTTCTTATGTCGCAATGCACTTGTATAATAACTTACTTATCGCATTTTGTTATTTTGCTTAATGGGCTTAAAATAGGCACAATACGTCTATATTTATACACCCTTTCAAGTCTTTTTTCTCGCCTCACTTGTGTTCACGACGTCGCCCAATACTTTATAATATAAATATAGATTTTAAAAAAAAAAGCAAAACAATAATAATAGTAATAAAAATGTCCTACTCCAACAGATGATACAAATGATCATTTTGATAATTGCCTTTCGGAGAAAAGTGGCGATAAAAAAATAAGGTCGGAAACAAACAAAAAAAAAGAAGAAGAAAAAGCGAAACAAACAATAAAAAACCAAACAAGAAAGAAGAAAATAAAAGACCCTCCATCTCACACACACACACACACACACACAACACACACAAAAGAACAATACGAACCAGAACAAAAAACATCGACAATAACATAAAAAAGTAAAAGCAAAAACAACGACAACCTCGAAAAAAAAAAATGTCAAAAAACAGAAAATGATGCTTGAGAGGAGAAATTTGAAAATTTGAAGAATGCGGAAAAAAAAAAAGAAGTTAAAAAACAAAAACAACAACAACAACAACAACAGCAACAACAACAAAAAAAAACAACAAAACAAACAAGCTTGAACACATGAACAAATAAGATTGAACTTGTCTAAAACTGAACAGCTCGCTTGACAGATCGCACACGGACATGCGAACCATGTAAACGATACAACACGTGAACAATCGTGCGCGTTATGTCCACAGCTCAACACCTGGAGCCTGGAACCACACCACAAAGCAAAAGCAACCTTAGTAATATTTTGCTTTATAATACTAATAATAATAATAATAATGATAATAATAATACTAATAATAATAATAATAATAATAATAATAATAATAATAATAATAATAATAATAATAATAATAATAATAATAATAATAATAATAATAATAATAATAATAATAATAATGATAATAATAATAATAATAATAATAATAATAATAATAATAATAATAATAATAATAATAATAATAATAATAATAATAATAATAATAATAATAATAATAATAATAATAATAATAATAATAATAATAATGTGCGGATCTGCGTCGCTGTGTTTGCGTGCACGCTTGTGTAAATGTGACGAGGTTGTGTATATATGTGTGTAGCTATTTAAAAAAAAAAGGGGGGGGAGAGAGAGAGAGAGAGAGAGAGAGAGAGAGAGAGAGAGAGAGAGAGAGAGAGAGAGAGAGAGAGAGAGAGAGAGATGGGAAAGGGGGATCACAAAAAAAAAAACCCCTTTTGAAGGCCGGTATTCCTTAATTACAAATTCACGCACAGGCATGCCAAAGCAAACACACATACACACACGCATGTGCACACAGTTTTAATAAAATTATCATAATCATAAAACACGCACGCAAAATATATCAAGGTAACGTAAACGCATTAAGGGGGGCACACACATGCATGCTTTCAAGACGTGAATAATTCTTATCGCCACCACCGCCCCCACCGCGACCACAACTACAACTACCAACCAGCATCTTTCTGCTACCTCTTCCCCTCCACCCAACCTTCCCCCTCCCCCCCCCCCCTTTTATTTTTCGTCCCATCTGTTCCCGGCTTGCTGCATGTGTGCTGATAGCCGCTCACGGGAAGAAATGGAGTTGGAGTGTGAGCACTATCGACCTGTTTCTGACGAAATCAAGATGAGCATGTCAGAATCAATCGCTCTAATTCTCTTCATTAAGCCCTGCTCAGTTTACCTCACGCGAGCGTGAGACCTCAACCTGCCAGGATCAGAAAGACGGAGGGAGAGAGAAAGAGGGATAGAGAGATAAATAGAGGAACAAGTGAATCTTATGGGTTAGAGGGAAAAAAGGGAGGGGGGAGGGGGGGAGGGAAGAGGGGTGGGGTGTATTTGACAGGTTGAAGCCGCTCTCAACTTTGCTTCCTGGTTCCTTCAGATTTAGAGGGGTTACCGATATCCTTTGCTTCTTATTAATACCGCCCCCCCCCCCTCCCGCCCTGTTTCAGCATTTTTTTCTTCCCTTCCTACCTCCCTCTTTCCCACCACCCTCTCTCTCTCTCTCTCTCTCTCTCTCTCTCTCTCTCTCTCTCTCTCTCTCTCTCTTTCACATACACTCTATCTCTCTCTCTCTCTCTCTCTCTCTCTCTCTCTCTCTCTCTCTCTCTCTCTCTCTCTATGTCTCTCTCTGAGCATTTCAAACGTTTTGAAGTCAACATTAATTGAAATAATGTCAACCAATATCATTAACGTCAAAGATGGACAGCTCTTGATTGTGCTAACGAAAGAGAACAGCATCAAATAAAATAATTCTAAAAATAATTAAATTATTTTCAGACATTTCCTTTTTTAGGATCAGGAACTTCCTATGGCAGGTAACTGTTTTTGGTTGGGTTTTTTTTTTTGTTTTTTTTTTCCTAAAAGCGCATCTTTTAACTCCTGATGGTTAAACATATTGTTTCGATTAAATTCTTTTTTGTTAATTCCTCAAAGTCCATCTTTTAACCCATAATGGTTGAATGTATTATTTGGAACATTTTTTTATTTTGTTTTCTTAAATAGCATCTTTTGATTCCAGACGGTTGAATGTATTTTTTCGATGTAGTAATGGATACGTAAAGACCGTAGGTAAAAAACATTATCGCGTTCTTAAGCTAGAATGAAGGCGGAATAGGAAGACCACGAGGTTCTAAGAAATGAACGGGTGGAAGAGGGGGAGTGAGAGATGGGAAGCAGATGAACTGAGGGAGATTAGGAGAGAGAAATAAAGATAGAGAGAGAATAAGAGAAAGTAAGGGAATGAGTTGAAGAAAAGAAGCAATAATAAAAAAAAAGAGATTTAAGTCTGGGTGTGTGAGTGGGGGTAGTTGAGGGAGTGAGGGAGTGAGTGAGTAAGCTTTTAGTGAGGCAAAACTTTATTGAAATGAAGAAGAGTTCGAGACAAAAGAGGATGCAGAGATCTGGTAAGAAATCTCTTTCTTCAATGGAGAGAAGAGAGTGCTCTATGGCTCGATGACCTCATCTGGTAAGAGGAGCCAGTACTGTCGTGTCTGTGATGAGTCCGCTGCATAAGCCTGAGCTTCAATGTTGGTAAACTTTGCTTACGTCACTAGCGGAGCTGTCTTAAACTAGCAGGAGGAGAAAGCGTGTTATCAGTATTTTGATTCTAATATCGCGAGGGCTATAAGGCCTAGAAGCCATCGCCTAGGATTAAAAGGCCTAGAGGCCATCGCCTCGGACTAAAAGGCGTAGAGGCTATCTCCTATGGTTGTAAGGCCTAGAGGCCATCGCCTTGGACTAAAAGGCGTAGAGGCTATCTCCGATGGCTATAAGGCCTAGAGGCCAACGCCTAGGATTAAAAGGCCTAGAGGCCATCGCCTAGGAATAAAAGGCCTGGAGGCCATCGCCTCGGACTTAAAGGCGTAGATGCTATCTCCGATGGCTATAAGGCCTAGAGGCCATCGTCTACGACTATAAGGCCTAGAAGCCATCGCCTAGGATTAAAATGCCTAGAGGCCATCGCCTAGGATTAAAAGGCCTAGAGGCCATCGCCTAGGATTAAAAGGCCTAGAGGCCATCGCCTCGGACTTAAAGGCGTAGAGGCTATCTCCGATAGCTATAAGGCCTAGAGGCCATGGTCTACGACTATAAGGCCTAGAGGCCATATCCTCGGACTAAAAGGCGTAGAGGCCATCGCTACTACTATAAGGCCTAGAGGAGAGAGAAAGAGAGAGAGAGAGTGTGTGTGGGGGAGAGAGAGAGAGAGAGAGAGAGAGAGAGAGAGAGGAAGAGAGAGTGCCTTTTTCTTTTAAGTTTTTTCTCGTCCAATTAGTTGATTTGCTCTTTAAACTTTAAACTAACTCCCGCAATATGACCACTTTCTGGCTCATTTTGCTGTTTTATCGTCCATCATTTTGTTTGGGTACCATAAAAAAGTAACATTCAATTTTTCGAAAAAAAAAAAATATCAAAAGAAAAAATAATGTTTTTATTGATTAAGAGACTTTTTTACCCAAAAGAAAATTAAGGCTTTACTTTAATTTGTTAAAAGCTTTTTTAAACTTTACAAGCAACTCCTCAAAAAGGCCTTTGTCAAATTATTGTCTATCATTCTTTCTCCTTTTTTAGTCCTAACGATCGTCTATAAAACAGCAAAAGCGCGAGACATGAAGGCAGGGCTTCCGCCTTGAATAAGTGACGGCAACGAAGGTCAAGTTTCTGAATGGCTACTTCCTGACCAGGCGACCTATCTCAACGGAAAAGGAATAGCCCCAACCTTCCGTTAATCGATAATAAAAGTTGAATTTATTCTCGGAATCGCAGCTTTTCCGCGAATTGGTAAAAGTTCGTGACGCATACAGCCAAGGACAGGCTCTTCATTGTTCATGTAGACTTTTTGACAGTGCAGTAGAGTAACAGGCTCTTAAACGTATATATTGATTCTCGGTGACGTCACATAAGTTTTTTTTCCTCTCTCTCGTATACTATTATTCTTTATTTCCTATAAGGGCACCAAATAGCACAGTCGATAGAACGTTGGACTGACAATAAGGAGGTGCTGTGTTTGAACCCGGACTGGTGCATCAGATGCAGTGACTGTAGCGGTTGCTGCCCAGCTAGCAAATTAAATCCACTATCCATGGATTGAAGGAAAAGTTTATAGACTCCGTATTTGCTTCTTTGGAAAACTTGGGGGACGAAAAACTGACACTAGAATTTACGAAAAACAAAGCGAAACGAAACAAAACAAAAACAAAAGCGGCTTGCAACTCAGTTACTTATTGATTTGTCTTCCTTCCTGTCTTTTATTTTGTCTGTCCGTATTTATTTCTGCCGTAATTCAGAAGAAAATAAGTACGTTATGTCTATGGAAGTGTATGCTAGAGCTTGCAAGTTGAGTCCGTCAAAACTAACTTTGTAACACTCTGAGAGAGAGAGAGAGAGAGAGAGAGAGAGAGAGAGAGAGAGAGAGAGAGAGAGAGAGAGAGAGAGAGAATACAAATAATTAAGTTGCAGGATATGATGTGAGAGCAATCTAAGGGTGAAATATTCTTAATTAATTTTCCTCCCCTAAATTTCTCTCTCTCTCTCTCTCTCTCTCTCTCTCTCTCTCTCTCTCTCTCTCTCTCTCTCTCTCTCTCTCTCTCTCTCTCTCTCTCTTTCTCTGTGCTCTTTGATTAATTTTACATACCCGAAGGTTCCTGAAAAATTATGTACCCAGAAAAAACAAAACTATTTTAACCTCTCCTTTCTAAATCTCACCTCTGCTTTATCTGTCGTTATCTCTCTGACAGTCTGTCCTCTTTATCTTCTGTCTCTTTATCTTTTTCTCACTCTCTATCTATCTTATCTTTGATTAGTTTAACATTCCATAAGGTTGCCGGAAAATCTTGCATGCAGAGAAATTCATCTCGCTCTCTCTCTCTCTCTCTCTCTCTCTCTCTCTCTCTCTCTCTCTCTCTCTCTCTCTCTCTCTCTCTCTCTCTCTTCCGCTTGCTCTCTTTCTCTCTCGATCTATTTCTCCACCTATTCCTTGCTCTCTATCTCACCTCTCTCTCTCTCTCTCTCTCTCTCTCTCTCTCTCTCTCTCTCTCTCTCTCTCTCTCTCTCTCTCTCTCTCTCTCTCTCTCCCTCGCCTGCTCTCAACCCATACTACTTGGTCCATGATCAGAGCTAGCAGGCTCCGAGCAGCCGTGCAGCAGAGCAGCTGTGCCCAGTCTCACTGCGGCCCTCCCAAGCAAGTGTCCACTGGCCAGGCAAAATCTATCTCGATGGCCGATGATTTGGCAGCTTTCCACCCCTTCCCTTCGCTCCCCTTCCATCCCGTCCCTTCACCCACCCCCCACTTCCTTCCCTTCCGTCCTATAGAGTTGGAGTGGGCGTGGCTACCAATCCCACAGCGCTCGTGATTTGAAGAGACGAGTTGACAGCTGAAGAGACAAGCGGAGTCGACATCCAAAACGAGGCCCTTTAGGATTATTATTATGAGAGAAGGGTGGACAGTGGATGATTCCGTGCCCGTAGATTAACATTAGTGCTGCGCGAGGCAGAGATAAGTATGGCTCCGGAAGTGATGATCTATACTCTCCGCCCCTTCATTTCACGGCACAGAGAGAGAAAGAGAGAGGGAAGGGTAGAGAAAAGAGCGACAGAAAAAGAGAGAGAGAGAGAGAGAGAGAGAGAGAGAAAATAGAGAAGGAAGGGTAGAGAAGAGAAAAGAAGAGAGAGAGAGAGAGAGAGAGAGAGAGAGAGAGAGAGAGAGAGAGAGAGAGAGAGAGAGAGAGAAGGGTAGGGATAAGCAACAGAAATCGTAGACTGATTATGACACTTATCTTCCGTTCTCTCAAAAGTATTCCGTCCTTTTCGTCAGCTTGCCTCACTTAAACAAGGCAAGTCTAAAACGTGAAGACCTAAACTTTTACCAGCACCGTGTCTCGAACCCACAACTACTAAGCCTTGTAAATTTTGAGGAAGATTGCGCCTGCAGCATACAACCACCTCTGCCCTCCTCTATTACCACTAAGCATCAAGAGGAAAACCTCTCTGAAAGATCTGACTCTATCATCATTATTATTATTCTTAGAGAGGACAATAGATTTCAACAAGAAGCAGTTGTTTTCCATTTCATTTTGTTTTATTATTATTTTATTTCATTTATTAATATCTTTTTTAATATTCCTTTTTTTTCGATTTCATTGCTATCCTTATACGATCCTTGCTTTTCCGATAGTTCCAAATGAATAGCCAATCAAATCTCACAGTCATTGACTGTTTTCGTCCATATTGTATCGTAAACAAGCCTTCCGATGTGAAGACAAAATAATATCACCAGTCCTTCTCGCCCACCCTTGAGATATATTCGTTATAAAAACTTAAACATATATATATATATATGAAATTATATATATATATATATATATATATATATATATATATGGTTTGAGCACACCTCAGTCATACCCGAAGAGAGCGAAGGACAGGCGACACCTTTGTCCTCCGCTTGAAACACAAGTGTAGTATATATATATATATATATATATATATATATATATATATATATGGTTTGAGCACACCTCAGTCATACCCGAAGAGAGCGGAGGACAGGCGACACCTTTGTCCTCCGCTTGAAACACAAGTGTAGTATGCAGAGAATTTAAGGTAAGATCTATATATATATATATATATATATATATATATATATATATATGGTTTGAGCACACCTCAGTCATACCCGAAGAGAGCGGAGGACAGGCGACACCTTTGTCCTCCGCTTGAAACACAAGTGTAGTATGCAGAGAATTTAAGGTAAGATCTATATATATATATATATATATATATATATATATATATATATATATATATATGGTTTGAGCACACCTCAGTCATACCCGAAGAGAGCGGAGGACAGGCGACACCTTTGTCCTCCGCTTGAAACACAAGTGTAGTATGCAGAGAATTTAAGGTAAGATCTATATATATATATATATATATATATATATATATATATATATATATATATATATATATATATCTCCAGGAATCTTCACTGCAACAAAGACTCCTGACCACACTCCCGCTAGATAGCTCAGTCGGCAAAGCGTTGAAATGACATCCAACAGTTCCCGGGTTCGATCCACGACTGGATTACTTGAAGGTGGGGTTGGGTTGGGTTTCATCTAACCAGCCATACCCGTGTTTTGACGGAAAGCCGCCCGCCATATTTACGTTCAAGATTCTTCGGGTAGTTGTAGGATGTTAAGTCAAATAGCCTCGAGAGAAGTTGAGGTAGGTTAAGAACACAGCATCTTTGGTCATTAGCATCGTTTTCACATGGGCAGATTCGATCATAATTATGGGTAAAGCGCTAAATTAGAAAAAAAAAAAAAAAAATAACAATCATCACGTCCATTTAACAGACTATGTTTTGGTAATCTCCCGTAGTGACGTCTTTTACCTAGGCCGAAAGTGACGATTCTATATCTGTCATGTAGACATTAAATTTTGTAACCTCATTTGAGAACATTTTAACCCATAAAAAAATTTGTATGCGTAAATGCTCTACAATTTATCAAACAGATTTGCAGTTGGTGGTTAGGTAAGTGAGGTGAGAAAGACAGAGTAGATAAGTTGATTAATAGATTGATATACAGATAGAGAGGGAAGGTAGAGAGAGGTAGAAGAGAAAGAGACAGAAGGGGAGAGAGAGAGAGAGAGAGAGAGAGAGAGAGAGAGAGAGAGAGAGAGAGAGAGAGAGAGAGAGAGAGAAGCAGTGGGAAATATAGACAGTCAGGCACACAAAAACGGAAAAAATAGACAGAAAGATAGGTAGGTAAATAGATAAAATAAAAGATAAAACTGCATAGATTGGTATATAGATAGAAAGTTATAGAAGGAAGGGAAAAGAGAGAACGAGAGACAATTAGATTATTGATTGAAGGAAGAAATAAATAGAGATAGAGATAAGCAGATAAAAATATATAATGATAAATAGAGATAGATAGAATGATGAAGGGAAAGATATAGATGGATAGATTCAAGGATACGAATAGATAGAAAGAAAGATAAATTGATACCGGGTAGATTATAGTATAGATATAGATGGATAGAGAGATATAGATACAAGGATAGATATAGATGGATGGAGAGATATAGATACAGGGGTAGATATAGATGGATGGAGAGATATAGATACAAGGATAGATATAGATGGATGGAGAGAGAGAGATACAGGGATAGATATAGATGGATAGAGAGATATAGATACAAGGATAGATATAGAAGGATAGAGATAGACACAATGATAGATATAGAAGGATGGAAAGAGATAGATAGAAGGATAGATATAGATGGATGGAGAGAGATAGATACAGGGATAGATATAGATGGATAAACAGAGAGATAGATACAGGCATAGATATAGATGGATAGACAGCGAGATAGATACAAGGAGAGATAAAGATGGATAGAGAGAGATAGATACAGGGATAGATATAGATGGATAGAGAGAGATAGATACAGGGAGAGATAAAGATGGATAGAGAGAGATAGATACAGGGATAGATATAGATGGATAGACAGAGAGATAGATACAAGGAGAGATAAAGATGGATAGAGAGAGATAGATACAGGGATAGATATAGATGGATAGACAGAGAGATAGATACAAAGATAGATATAGATGGATAGACAGAGAGATAGATACAAAGATAGATATAGATGGATAGACAGAGAGATAGATACAAAGATAGATATAGATGGATAGACAGAGAGATAGATACAAAGATAGATATAGATGGATAGACAGAGAGATAGATACAAAGATAGATATAGATGGATAGACAGAGAGATAGATACAAAGATAGATATAGATGGATAGACAGAGAGATAGATACAAAGATAGATATAGATGGATACAGAGAGATAGATACAGGGATAGATATAGATGGATACAGAGAGATAGATACAAAGATAGATATAGATGGATACAGAGAGATAGATACAGGGATAGATATAGATGGATACAGAGAGATAGATACAAAGATAGATATAGATGGATACAGAGAGATAGATACAAAGATAGATATAGATGGATACAGAGAGATAGATACAAAGATAGATATAGATGGATAGAGAGAGATAGATACAAAGATAGATATAGATGGATACAGAGAGATAGATACAAAGATAGATATAGATGGATACAGAGAGATAGATACAGGGATAGATATAGATGGATACAGAGAGATAGATACAAAGATAGATATAGATGGATACAGAGAGATAGATACAAAGATAGATATAGATGGATACAGAGAGATAGATACAAAGATAGATATAGATGGATAGAGAGAGATAGATACAAAGATAGATATAGATGGATACAGAGAGATAGATACAAAGATAGATATAGATGGATACAGAGAGATAGATACAGGGATAGATATAGATGGATAGACAGCGAGATAGATACAAGGAGAGATAAAGATGGATAGAGAGAGATAGATACAAAGATAGATATAGATGGATAGACAGAGAGATAGATACAAGGAGAGATAAAGATGGATAGAGAGAGATAGATACAAAGATAGATATAGATGGATAGACAACGAGATAGATACAAGGAGAGATAAAGATGGATAGAGAGAGATAGATACAAAGATAGATATAGATGGATAGACAGAGAGATAGATACAAAGATAGATATAGATGGATAGACAGCGAGATAGATACAAAGATAGATATAGATGGATAGACAGCGAGATAGATACAGGGAGAGATATAGATGGATAGACAGCGAGATAGATACAGGGAGAGATATAGATGGATAGACAGCGAGATAGATACAAAGATAGATATAGATGGATAGACAGAGAGATAGATACAAAGATAGATATAGATGGATAGACAGAGAGATAGATACAAGGAGAGATATAGAGTGGGAAAGGCAGAGGGAAAGATATAGAGATAGAGAAAGAGTAAGACAGGCAGAAAGACAGGCAGACAAATAGAGAGAATCAGATAAAACAAGACTACCATTTTAGAACCAACCCTTCCTACCACAGCACGACATTACCCTTTTGAAACGATTGACGTTAGCTGTTGCTGTGGCTGAAAACTTTGCAGTTGCCGTGGTCGTGACGACCAAAAAACCTCATGTACCAGAAATACGATTACAGTTACAGCAGACCAAAAAAAAAAAAAATGAATCCTTCAACCATACACAAAATCCGACTAGATGTAAGCTAATATCAACGTTTCGAAATCCCGCAAAACTCTTAAATTGTGATGCGGTAGCTACCAGTCTTTGAAATTTTACACCTCACATTATGTATACTACTGCTGCTGCTACTACTACTGCTACTACTACTACTACTACTACTACTACTACTACTACTACTACTACTACTACTACTACTACTACTACTACTACTACTACTACTACTACTACTACTACTACTACTACTACTACTACTACTACTACTACTACTACTACTACTACTACTACTACTACTGCTACTGCTACTGCTATTGCTACTACTACTACTAGTGCTACTGCTACTGCTACTGCTACTGCTACTGCTACTACTACTACAACTACTACTACTGCTACTGCTACTGCTACTGCTACTGCTACTGCTATTGCTACTACTACTACTGCTACTGCTACTGCTACTGCTACTACTACTACTATACTACTACTACTACTACTACTACTACTACTACTACTACTACTACTACTACTACTACTACTACTACTACTATTATTGCTACTACTCTACTCTTACTACTACTACTACTACTACTACTACTACTACTACTACTACTACTACTACTACTACTACTACTACTACTACTACTACTATTATTATTATTATTATTATTATTATTATTATTATTATTATTATTATTATTATGTTTTAGCCAACTTTACTGAACATTTTTAAACATCTTTTTCCCGCAAACTTCAAACCTTAGCTTGATTTATAATAAAACAATTTAAAACAATAACACGATACAAACTCTGGGCGTTTGTCTACTTGAGATATAAAATCTCCAGCATGGTTTTGTTTTTCCTCTGCGGTCCGACATGATCCGTGCTTGGGATCGAACCCGCACCAGCCGGATCACGTGGCCGACCCGGACTAATCACTGAACCACCCTACTCTAATCTTAGTGGTCTAGTAAATCTGCAAGACGCTTGGTTACTGGTTCTAATTCTAAACAATTTTTGTTGTTTTTTGGTTCCTGAACAAAAATATTACGCCAAGTCTAAAGAGAAAAAAAAAAGACGAGAG
>JAWDGP010003691.1:137500-145000 GCA_033675545.1 Elysia crispata | reverse complement strand
GCTGACAAACTATGGGCACACTAGTACTCTACACCCCCGTATAGATAGAGTTAGATCTTTAGAGATGCTGACAAACTATGGGTACACTAGTACTCTACACCCACGTAGGAGATACCTCCTACAGAATCCACCAACAGCAAAAGTAAGTGAGGGGTTTATCTATTATTGGGCAGACCTCTTGCATGATACTAGAATAAATAAAAATAAATTAAAAAAAAAAAAATATCAAAACAAAAGGAAGAAAAAAGCGGGCATCGCCTTGAGTGAACCCTGACCATCAAAACAAGGGACTCTCAACTAAAACCAAGAGTGGCTTGATCTACATTTCAGCCCTTACCTGTAACATTTACATTTTCAGTTTCGCTTTGGTAATGAAACTTCCCGAAAGTTTACGAGACTATAATAGTTATCTCGACTGCTTTTCTTGATCTCACCTGTCAAACGCTGTGGTGCGCAGTACGTGTCACGTTTTTCGCGCGACGGTAATGGTGAAACTGATGAGCACCAGCATAGTTTAATTATTCAAGCGATGTAAACATAATTCGTGACACAACCACTAGGGCTGTGACACAACCACTAGAGCTGTGACACAACCACTAGGGCTGTAACACGACCACTGGGGCTGTGGCACAAGCACTAGGGCTGTGACATAACCACTAGCGTTGTGACACAACCACAATGACTAAGGATGAAAATGACAAGGCTATAAGTCCATCGATTTTTTGTATCCCAAGACTTTAACCAATGTTGTTCTAAAGTCCACAACAAGGACAATAGCCCGAAGTAAGTTGCACACTATAATCGATTTATATCGTGAGTGCCGACATAGTGGGACAGTACTCACGACCTGTATCTTCTTTATTAGACGAGTAAGGCATTCGAAGAAATCTGCATTTCAAGATTTTTTTTTTCCTTTCAAGAAGTTTTGGCGTTACTTTCGGTTTGCTCTGCCCTTTGAAATATGAAAAATTCGTGTTCGCTGTCACCTAACTGTTACGACTGACACACAACCAAAGATTGGATTGTGAAAAGGTTGCTTAGTTGTAATACTATCATTCCAGAGTTATAGAATCCGAGATAAACTCAAGGGTTGTTCAACACTTTATGACACCCTGCTTGTTTGATGGAATAAGATTTTTTTTTTTCCATTCCGGGAATATGGGAAAGACAGACGGATAAAAATAGAGAGAGAGTGAGGGGGGAATAAAAGAGAAAAGGAGAAAGATAACGATAGCGAAAGAGACAGAGGGGGAGACAGAAAGGAAGACACAGAGAGACAGAGAGAGAGAGAGAGAGAGAGAGAGAGAGAGAGAGAGAGAGAGAGAGAGAGAGAGAGAGACAGAGACAGAGACAGATACAGAGACATAGACAGAGAGAGAATGCATATGTGAAAAGGGTTAAAACCAAAAAAAAAAAAAGAAAAGAAAGAAGACAGGGTATGAATAAGCAAAAGACCCGGAACTCGGAATTGCAACTTACAATCGGAAACTAAAACCTGATCAAAAACTTCTAATTCTAAACATGAGTCAAAACAAGGCGGACGGAGGAACTTTCTGCATGCTTCCGTCGTAATTAGCGATAAATTCACGATTCTAATCCCACGCTTGTCACGCCACACTTAGACAGCCTCTGACCTCCAGAGTGAGCAAGGAGCCAGCTCACTCACTCACTCACTCACCATTGTTGTAATCTCGGGTCGGCTTGAACTGGCGCGTGAGTGAGTGAGATTTGTCATGCCAGGAGGCATGCAGGGGGTGGGGGCGTATGTGGGAGGAGACGAAAGAGGTACGACTGGAGGGGTGAAGTTGGGTCAGTATTCGGGACAAGTACAACCCCTTGCTGAGCCACTGTGTCATTCAGAACTTTGAAGAGTATGAAGTGCCCCCCAATCGTGAATTAAGTTGAGTAAACATGAGTAATGCATTCGTAAGTTTTGTATTAAAAAAAAAAAACATACAAAAAAAAAAACACACACCCAACCACTAAACCTACTTCACACCATTAAGTGTCCCACGTCCATCGACACACTTCTTATTTTATTTTTGTTTTTGGGTAATTCTAATTGTCACAATCTAATGTGGGAACTTCGACTTTGCTTTATATACACACACACACACACACATATATATATATATATATATATATATATATATATATATATATATATATTTATTTATTTTTCATTTATGGGAAGGGGGGTCCTCGTTTCATAGCACTCTCTAGCAGATTCCGTCGATAATGATAATTTATTTGCATCTGTCACTTTGTTCTTTTTTTAAAAAGATAGCGCTTAACGAGTTTCAAAATAATCGAGACAATCTGTAAACGAAATTAGAAATACTAATGATTAACTTAGGGAAAAACATATTTTAAAAGATAATAACGAAATTTGAGAAGAAGCTCTTTTTTTTTCATCTGTAATTTAAAAGAGGCAGTGAATTTCAAAATCAAACAGCATCGGGATTCGCCAATAGACTTCAGTATATTAAGATTTTTTTTTTATAGCTAACGACAATTTTGAACTGTACAATTTGCTGTGCGTGCGTGTGTGCGTGTGCGAGCGTGTATGTGTGTGTGTGTGTGTGTGTGTGTTTCCAATGATCTCCTAAACTGCTGGAAGGAAAGTGTTTTCTTTTTGTTAACTCACATTACATGAACTGTGTCACGTTTCTTCTTTCTTCTTCTTTTTTTTTTCTTATTAACTTCAAATTATTTCCTTTGGTACATGATTTGCCTTTGTAAAACCATCATTAAATGGAAGATACCTTGAGATGTTACTGCCAGCCATGATGATATTGAATAAATCTACAAAGACCTACAAAAACTATAATTTCCCACAAAATTTAATGAGGTTTTTTTATTGTTATCATTTTCAAGAACGAATCACAGCCTTTTAAGTTTTTCTTTGTTTGTTTGTTTTTTTTTTTTCAATATAAGCAATGAATTAGATCAAAGTCGTAAATCTAGGTCTAGTGTAACATACGTATAAGAAAAAAAAAGTTCTTTCCGACAATTGAATGGCCGATATTAAGAGCGCGTACGAACTTTATGATCCATCGGTGACTTTACGATGCATCGGTGACCATACCAAAAGCAATAGGATACGAAGGTTTATAAATACGGCACTTATTAAAAAATTGCTTCTTTGGTGTTTTTTTTTTAGTTATGTCGTCAATATTTGGATAATTCTTCTTCTTCTTCTTCCTCTTCTTCTTCTTCTTCTTCTTCTTCTTCTTCTTCTTCTTCTTCTTCTTCTTCTTCTTCTTCTTCTTCTTCTTCTTCTTCTTCTTCTTCTTCTTCTTCTTCTTCTTCTTCTCTTCCTCCTCCTCATCTCCTTCTACTTCTCATTTTTCTTCTTCTAGTATTACTCCTCCTCGTCCTCGTCCTCCTCTTCCTCTTCCTCCCCTCAATTCTCTTTCCAACTCTGGCCTCCATTTCTCACGCTCCTCAAACAGACAAAACAAACAGGACCAGCTAACTTGTAGCAGCATACGTGGCCACTTCAGACAAATCTTATAAGCTGGAAAGTACGAAATACTCCAATGTTCAAGTACACCAATACTTAAAGCCCATACATGTATTCATTTCAAGCATGCACGTTGACAATGAATCGCAAAAACATCTCGTATTTATGGGAACTTTGACGATCGATACAACTTTGTTTTATAAAATTGATATGAACTGACCTTGGCGTTATTATTAACAAAAAGCATTTAAAAATCAACGACTAGAGCGTTAAATAAATAATAACTTTTTATTTAATCAAAATTTATCCCTAGAATATATGACAATTTCGCAAAGTTTTAGCCCTCACTTGCTTGTGCCCTACGGAACAATGAAAAGAGTATTTTCAAATGAAAAAAGTACTTGATTTAAAAAGAAAGAAAGAGAGAGAGAGAGAGAGAGAGAGAGAGAGAGAGAGAGAGAGAGAGAGAGAGAGAGAGGGAGGGGGGGGATGGCAGATAGGCAGACAGAGACAGACAGAGATAGAAACGGATAGACAGATGGTAAGAGAGAGACAGACAGACAGAGACAGAGACAGAGACAGAGACAGAGACAAAGAAAGACAAACAGACAGGCAGACACAGAGAGAGAGAGACGAAGAGTTAAAAGTTAAGGCCTGTGACAGTAGTTTGAACTACAAAATAATAGTTATGTGTTTGAGAGGAAAACTTATAGAAACTTAGGCGATGGTAAAAAAAAAATAATCTAGAACTGTTATTGCAAAGCGATACACAAACATTCGAATTGGGAAAATAAATAAAAACCAAGGTGATTTTCTATTTCAATTTAATTACACAGGATGAAAAGCACAAATATTGAAAATGAATTGCAAAAATAGATTAATGCGCAGCTAATTATATAAATATTACAAAGAGATGGGCAGAAATATAGATTAACTTTACAGTAAAATAGACAGGAAAATAAATAATAGACTCCCCTCTCCTCTCTCTCTCTCTCTCTCTCTCTCTCTCTCTCTCTCTCTCTCTCTCTCTCTCTCTCTCTCTCTCTCTCTCTCACTCACTCATCTTTCTTGTCTAACATTTTTTCCTCTTCTCTCTCCATCTTCCACTTGTTTTTCTCACTCTTTCTCTCTACCTCATAAAATTCATTTCTATATGTTTGTTGTTTTTTTTAAATAAAATAGGGAAAATAAACAACCGCAGAACCAAGAGGGCCTAGATCTATATCTAGATCTAGATCCAGCTAAGATCAAACCGCAACGGGCTCTGACCACGATATGCATGGCGTGGCGTTCTTAATTATTAATAATCTTGTAAAAGCCAAACCTCAAACACTCTGTTTTCCTCTTTCATTTTTTTTTCCTTTTTTCCCATCAGCATTGTTTCATAGGTATAAAAATATTGCTGGATGTTTTATTTCTTTAGCCTTGCTGCCATGAAACTGATAATTTCAGTTGTTTTTTTTTGTGAATAAACCGACTTAGGGGACACGAAAACGCAGGCCTCGGTAGATAAATATAATAATATTAGTTTTCTTCCGACCAGGCCGAACTAAGAGAAGATAACTCTCGCTAACTTTCCACGCCGCCTTCACAGAAAGAGCATAAAACGCAGACTATATCCCGCTTCGCGCGGCAGGGAACCCAAGAATTGCTATCTACATCTAATCTGTCTCGAGAACTGGCAAACTGGCAATGTCTACACGACTTCTGCTGCTGCTACACTTAGAAAGGCTCCTGGCCGCCGTTAGGAGTGCGCCTCACTCTAGGTCGCGGTCACCTTGACCTGATTCCCCCCTCAGTGCACGGAGAAAAAGATGAGGGCGCCATTGGATAAAAGACTATTGTTGAACCCGGCGATAACAAAGATATTTGGAGGTTGTTGATGTTTTTTGATGATATTTGATATAGATAATTATCGCCCCCCTGTCTATGTATTTATAGTCCCTTTTTTTGCGGGAGGTTAGGGAAATGGGGGAGCAGGTCCAAAGAAGCCTCGTTTTGATGGACAGAACTAAACAGACGAAGGTTGACCCCGTGAAGAATCCCTTTGCAAGCCTGACACATCGAGGCTAACGCTCTGACCCTACCACGAACATAAAAAAGTTATGCTCCAGTTAATGAATAGTATGTATGCGGCGGCGATGATAAGTCATAAAAGTGACTGTTAATTAAAAACGCATAATTCCTTGTTCTAAACGAGTCCAGTTGACTGAAAAGATGAGAAACGCATGTATATATATATATATATGTGTGTATGTATGTATGTATCTGACAATCTTTTCCCGCACAGAGATCATGGTGTTGTGAATAAAACTAGAGCTAGATATAAAAACCGGGACAATCAGGGGCGGAAAAGGGGGGGCAGGAATAAAACTTGTCCATATCCTCTTTCCGGAAAGTTAGATAACTCGAGCCCCCTTTTTTAGCCCATCTGACCTCAACTTCCGCTCTCCCGGTTTTATTCAAAGCTTTTATCGTTGTTTTACAATTACATTAGAATCATGGTATAAACTGGTCCGAAACTTTTTTTTTAGATTTTTGGAACCGATACCAGGTTTTAAACTTGTGATTATCCGGCATATAACTTGTGTTATCGCAGGTTCGGATCTTGTAATTACATAAAATTAATCATGGAGTAGTTATAACCACTTGGCCAGTAAGATTACAATCTCATGTGATTTAAGCATGTAGGGAAACGGATAATTTGAATTAATGTGAATCCTCAATTAATGATGTGGAGGTGACGCAAAGATGAAAAGAATATAGGAGCGGAGTGAACACAAGGAATGGGGGAGGAGAGGAGAGTGAGAGAGAAAGAGAGAAAGAGAGAGAGAGAGAGAGAAAGAGAGAGAGAGAGAGAGAGAGAGAGAGAGAGAGAGAGAGAGAGAGAGAGAGAGAGAGAGAGAGAGAGAGAGAGAGAGAGAGATAAACAGAGAAAAAGTTTTGATGGTGCGGCAATGCGCAACCACCTGGTCCACAGAAAAAGTTTACCCTCTAGGTTATTTTTCCTCTACGTCAATAACAGGGGAAATAATGATGGAGAAACCAAAAAGTTGTGGCGGGGAGGAGGAAGGAAGAGGGGGAGGGGGATCCCTGTACCTACAAGTTGTGAGCGTCCAATGGCGTGTCTCTGGCCCTCTCCAAGAGAGAGCTGCCTAGAGCTGCCTCGATGAGGCGCCAGATGGCAACATGCCGGGCTCCGTGCTGCAAGGTGGGGAGCACCTCAATGTCACAGACTGCTGCCGTTTTCTCTGGTCCGGCCGGGCCTACATCTCCTACTTAACAAAACTTCTCATACGGCCGTTCTTTTGTCTTCTTTTTTTTTTTTTATTCGTGTTGATATGTCTACTTTTCTTTTCTTTATTCCTTCTTTTTAAATTATCTCAAAGTTATTTACATTACTGGGATGTCAGGACTTTCAATCGGAACATCTGCTCATGGGCGTGAATTCAAAAGCCATAAAATTTACCCATGTTCTTTCTGTTTCGTGACTTAACTCAGTGCTGTTCAAAATTCTACATAATTGGCTAAATCAAACCAAAAAAGAAATGACCGTAATAACCTATTCTCTGGTGTGTGTCAAAGAATAGAAGACTTAAGAGCTTGTCTGGGCGGTCTTCCTAAGCGTTTTCTATTGAATGACTCTCAGTATCCTCCAGTGTGCCTTTCTAAATGTCTTCTCTTTCTTCCTCTCGTCTTTCTCTCCTCGCCACCCTCTCCCCCCCCCCCCCACCCCAACACACACACACTTTTTCTAACCCTCCCCCCTTCTCGTGCCGTCATCCATACTCAAGTAAACTAGCGCCACCCCCGATGCAAACCATACCTACAGCAGCTGCGGCAGATTGCAGTCAAGCAAAAACGCACCCTCCACCCCCCAAACTTCCACCTCTCTCCCCCCTCCCTCTCGTGGTCTAGGTCCACAAAGGAAAGCTACCCTCCGGTGAATGTGCTCCTGCTGCTGCTAGTGGTGGTGATGGTTGTGGTGGTTGTGGTGTGGGACGAGGTCAAGCCGACCTAGACGCTCCACGGCA
>JAWDGP010003691.1:120000-132500 GCA_033675545.1 Elysia crispata | reverse complement strand
CCAAGACCAAAAACTCCTCAAGACCAAAAACTCTTCTGTGGAGTTTCTCAAGGCCAAAATCTTTTCTGTGGGATTCCTAAAGACCAAACTATTCTCTGGGATTCATCAGTACCAAAAACTTTCCTGAGGAGTTTCTCAAGACCAAAAGGTCTTTTGTGGGATTCCTCAAAATCTAAAACTTTTCTGCGCGATTCCTCAAGACAAAAAACTCTTCTGCAAAGTTTAGTAAAACCAAAATCTTTTCTGAGGAAGTTGATCGAAATATCTGACCGGCCCGTGTGAAGTATATTTACATTTTGTCCCTACGTTGGTTGCGAGTATAGAGATGAATCGCGCTTCGCACACATTAGCAACCGCCGACAGTTACTCTTTTAGTGTCTAAAAATTGCACATCCTTTTCTATTATTCCGTTCTTGTTTCTTTTAAAGTTTTTTTCAAGTTCATTGAAAATCTTGATTTTTTAAAGTAAAGAAATCTCAACTAATATTCTGCAGCAATTTTTTTCGGGATTTTATTATTTTTGTATCTTAACACCAAATTTTATATTCATATACCTAAAATTTAATCGTTGTCTCATATCGTATTGCTTTGATTGAAAAAAAATTCTTCTGATGTTTGTCCTGTAAATTGTTTTTTTTCCTGCTTCCTCACTAGAATTGTTTACTAAAAGCAGGACTGTCATTTGTCTATCCACAGTGAAGATAAAAAATTAACACCGATACTGTGGATAACGAGTCCTTGAAATTTAACGAAACTTTCTTGAATTTTGTTTTATCAGAGTTGCTTTATGTAGGTTGTTCAACATACAAATTTAATATTGCTTGAAAACGGTTCAAAAGTCGATTTTAGCCGCTTGACAAACATTAAAAAATTGTGCAATAGTAATACATAAAACTTCCCATGACTAAAAAAAATATCAGCTCTCAAAATGCTATGGATATTTTGGCCATAATATTTTTAAGGAGCAAAACTCAGATCAGATTCATAAAATAACTTTCTATCTCGATGCTTAACAAGATAACAAGATGTCAACGAGATTTTCTGATAATTTAAGTTAATATTCAATAATCGTGATTGATTATGCTGTAGAGCCACAAAAGCACAACGTTCAATACATCCTTTTAGATTTCTAACCATATCTCAACATTCTTGTCAATGATTTTGACAAAGAGCAGATCTCTCTTTAAAATACGATGAAACACTTTTAAACCGAAATTCCAGATTGCTCAAAAATGGTTTTGGTATAAACGTATTTTAGGTTGAGGAAAAAATGGTTTGGGACCCAAAAAGTCATTTTTGGTTTAACTATATTTGGTTTGAATATTTTAGAGAAATAAAGATATACCGTGCTTTTTGTTAAACATTACAAGCTTCTGGAGGCTTTTGTCTTTCCTTACCTTTTCACTGTGTTTTGGACTCTCCCAGGTAGTTTTGAACAATTTGTTTGAAAAAAAAATTAGTTGGAAAAGTACTTAGAGTCGATTTTTTCCTCCCACTGAAAACAATCTCTTTTTGATCCGTTTGTGTTTAAACAAAAGATCCAGTCTTCGACATTTGCTCAGATTTATTATTCAGCAATAAATATAAATTATTCTTGCAGTGGTTTAATTTATTTGAATTAAAATTCTTTATAGGTCTTCAGATTCAATTTTCTTCATTAAGCCTTTCGACTTTCTTTTATTTGTGATGGTTATTTTTATTGCTTCTTTCTTTTTCTTTTTTTTTTTTCAGCTATGTTAAGATCCAGAATTTTTCTTCCAAATATTCTCAGCGTTGTAGATGATCGAGCTCACTTTTTAATTGAAGACTAATGTTATCTGATCACTACATTTCTTGAATGCTTGGTTCCACAACAGTCAGTTGTCCATACCTCAATATTTGTCATAGATTCGTTTCACTCTTCAATATACCTGCAAAATTTCTGCCATTGCTTAAAGCCATATTGATAAGGGTATGTGAACTTTCACAGCTCCGATGTACTCCAAACAATGGCACACAGGTCTTACTAAAGTAGGCAAAATCTATACATGTGTAAAAATACGTTTGTATATCTAATCAAGTTGAGACAAAAACCATTTATATCACCCACTGCCCAAACTTTTTTTTTTTATGGTTTCAGTAAAATTGATGTTTATATGTTACATTAGTGTCAACGACACGAAAAGAAAAACGAAAAAAGATATCATTTTATCGTTATATTGTTATTGGACGTAACGTGTTTCTCCTAAAAAAAATTGTTTAAATTTACCTCATTTCATTATTAAGTGTGAAAATAAACTACAAGTGTTATAACCTTAAGCTGATTAAAAACAAAAAAAAGTTACTTCGAGGCTGTTGTTCTGTCCCAATTCATTGATCGATAGGTCCTTCACATGTATACAGATGTAGCTCCTTCATCATAATGAGACAAAGTGAGAGACTACGACGAATGCCCTCCCTAGCAACATACCATATACAGGATGGCTTATGAAAACTAGTAATTATACTAACAAATATGACGTTAAGATAATACTGAAAGTTTGCGAGAAATTGGATGAAGGTTAGTGAGTTTAGGGAAAGGCAGGCGGAGCAAAAAAAACCAGAAAGATGGAAAGAAAAAAATAGAGACAGATAGAGAGGGGGAGAAAGAGAGCAGGGGTGAGAGAAAACTAGAAAATAAGAGATCGGATATGTTTGTTTTCATCCCCAGCTCCTCCCTCCTTTTCCAAAGCGCTTCATCTTTCTTTTATATTTGTTATTTTTTACATTTTTTATGCATTCTGTGTGTGTTATTTTTATATTTTTCATATATACTTCCTTTGTTATTTTTACATTTTTTACACATACTTTCTGTGCTCTTTTTACATTAATAATACATACTTCCGCGTTATTTTTACATTTCTTATACCTTCTTTCTGTGTTATTTTTATATTCTTAATACATACTTTTTGCGTTATTTTTACATTTTCATGCACACTTTCTGTCTTATTTTTACATCTTAAATACATACTTTCTGTGTTATTTTAACATCTTTAATACATAATTTCTGTCTTATTTTTTACATTTTTACTAGATACTTTCTGTGGGTTTTTTTTTTTATATATACTTAATACAATTTTAATACATACTTTCTGGGTTATTTATAATTTTTACACATACTTTCTGGGTTACTTTTCCATTTTTAATACAAACTTTCTGTATTATTTTTACATTTTTTAATACATACTTTCTGTTTCATGTCTACATTTTTAATATATGCTAAGTTATTACATTTTTAAAACATACTTTCCTAATGTTTTCAAACAAACTCACTGCACAAAATTTCGTCACCAACTCTGTTCTACACAGGCATGGGCGTGAGTTTAAGGGAAATTGAAAAAAAAAAATATATTCCAAAAGTTTAAACAAATCTAAAGCAATGGGGACAAGGAAGCACTGGAAGGCAATAACAGTGCAGTGCCTTCATAATATAGATTTTGACCTAGCTTCAGTATAAAAAATAATAATAATAATAATAATAATAATAATAATAATAATAATAATAATAATAATAATAATAATAATAATAGTAACAATAACAATAATAATAATAATAATAATAATAATAATAATAATAATAATAATAATAATAATAATAACTGAAAACATTCTTTGGTGCATAACATTTATTCTTATCGTTTTAATCATTCTTACTCATGTATGTATTTATTTGCGACGGCTAATAAATATACACATACAAAAATATGCACGAGGGAATATATATATATATATATATATATATATATATATATATATATATATATATATATACTTTCACTTCCATTTTCATTGTTCCTTAATGTGGACTTGTCTGTTGGGCAGAAGGGGTTTACCACACATTGTACAGGATCCGAGCGACCTATATCAAACAACCCGCGTAACTTGTCAAAGACACTCCTTTTAGAATGGAAGATCCTGCGAGGAATCTTTATATCCGACTTATTGGTTTTTATTTGTTGCTATAAATGACAAGCAGGCCAAGTATCGGCGTTAAAAAAATATCGCTTTGATTAATAAAAGTTCGATAAAGTCCAGCCATTGGATTTGGTCTCAGAGAACTATAATTGTAATAATGTATATTTGTAAATTGTAAATATTTAAATCGAGGTCCTAACTGGCGGCTAGCCGTGAATCTCCCGTGGATAGTTGGCATAGAGCGAGCAGTGGATCTCATGCTAGATCCCCGGTTTTGAATCATAATATATGTAAATAATCATTAAAAAACAAAATTGGTAGATGGAATTGTGCAACCGAATAAAACAAGCCACATTTTCCTTTTTCTTTTTTTTTTTCTTTCTTTTTTTTTTTTTTAAATCTGAAGCAACAAAAAGCCGGACTGGGTGTTAGAATAGAAAAGCACAAACTTGGCCTTCAGCATTTTAAAAATGTCACTGTAAGAAATAATTTGTCATAATCTCTCGCGGGAATGTTATAAAATTTTGAATTACAA
This sequence comes from Elysia crispata, assembly GCA_033675545.1. Classification (NCBI taxonomy): domain Eukaryota; kingdom Metazoa; phylum Mollusca; class Gastropoda; family Plakobranchidae; genus Elysia; species Elysia crispata. Next base: position 128,032 of record JAWDGP010003691.1, on the reverse strand, counting down.
AAAAAAAATAATAATAAAAAAACTAATGTGCACCTTTGTAGTTTTTTTTTTTGGCAACACTTGATTCTCAAAATATTATTAAAAAAATCACGGATTTTATCGTTTCGTTTAAAAGAAAATCAAAGATTAAGTCAAGCGAAAATAAAAATAATATGCGAGAACACCGGTGACTAAGTGATGCAGTTGAAATAATTTTTTTGGAATGGACCGACATTTTTTGACCCACATAAGTGTGGGGGTGACATGCACACAAAGTGTAGCATTGCATAAGTAAAAGCTTGTGCCCTACATGCATGAATGCAAAGGTGATTAAATTCGTCAGCACACCGCATCGATATATCGGACGGAAAACTGTTGCTAAGCAGTACAAAAACCTCTCTCCAATTTTTAAGGGGAAACACGACTTGTCTATCGATTCAGCTGTTTGGCTACCTATTCATATTCCTACCTACCTATACATCAGTCAATCATTCTGTATATCTATCTATCTATCTATCTGTCTATTTATCTATCTATCTATCTATCTATCTATCTATCTATCTATCTATCTATCTATCTATCTATCTATCTGTCTATCTATCTATCTATCTATCTATCTATCTATCTATCTATCTATCTATCTATCTATCTATCTAAGCTTTATCTGTCTGTCTGTTTATTTATTATGCGTATATTTATTTTGAAACGATTTACTGTTCTTTCTATCAACTTTACAATTATGTCTATTTATTCGTCGATTATTCTAACTATCTGTCAATCTGTGATTAAATCCGCTTACCTATCTAATTGTCCGAACAAATATACCTACTATTCATCGTTTCACTTGTCTATCTATCATTGAGCATGTCGATGCGCTTTTAAAATGTATCAGTCAATACTGAGCGGTTTTTAAAATTTACGGCAAGAGGATGGGGATCACATCGTAAAGGCTTCTTCTCCCTGGCTTGTTTATCGAAATGTTTGGGTTTTTTGTTTTGTTTTTTTTTTTTCATCTTAACACTTCAAACTTTGTCACTGCGGCGCAGACAAATAAGGCAATATTTTACTTTTTTTACTTGCTACGCCCAATGTGGTCGAGGGTGATTTTAAAAGTTACTCTCATACAATATTTGGCTCATCTGGGCCTCGAAATAGTCTCTTCATTGGAAGAGTCTTGTGAGAATGCAGATGAATAAATGTTTCTGACCAGTTTCTGGTTCCCACAGAGAGAGAGAGAGAGAGAGAGAGAGAGAGAGAGAGAGGGGGGGGGGGAGGGGGGGGAGGGCGCAAACAGACAGACTGAGACAGAGAAAAAGAGAGAGAAAGAGAGAGCGAGAGGGAGAGAAAGATAGATATAGAGAGAGAGAGCGACAGAGAAAGAGAGAGAGACAGATAAAGAGAAAGAGAGAGAGATACATTAGATAGATAGATAGATAGATAGATAGATAGATAGATAGATAGATAGAGAGAGAGAGAGAGAGAGAGAGAGAGAGAGAGAGAGAGAGAGAGAGAGAGAGAGAGAGAGAGAGAGAGAGAGAGAAAGAGAGAGAGACAGGCGCAGCTCAGCTATATTTTTTTTCAACTTAACACCAAGAACCAGAGTAAGTTGAGACACGATCCTGTGGCTCTTAAATCTTACTTCTACTCTGGCGCATCCCTGTCGTTAGAGCAGATCGCCTCAGCCACCTCCATGGTGAGAGTCGTGGTAGTTCACGGTCCTGTGACACCGATCTGAGCCGGTTCGACTCCTCTCTTGTTTCTTAGTATTAGCTCGGGTAAGGTTTTGGTAGTTCACGGTCCTGTGACACCGATCTGAGCCGGTTCGACTCCTCTCTTGTTTCTTAGTATTAGCTCGGGTAAGGTTTTGGTAGTTCACGGTCCTGTGACACCGATCCGAGCCGGTTCGACTCCTCTCTTGTTTCTTAGTATTAGCTCGGGTAAGGTTTTGGTAGTTCACGGTCCTGTGACACCGATCCGAGCCGGTTCGACTCCTCTCTTATTTCTTAGTATTAGCTCGGGTAAGGTTTTGGAGGCAGTTTCAGCGGAGCGATAACGGAAGTTTTATAACTGGCCTACCACTATTTTTTTTCCTCTTTTTATCAATGTGGAGCGCTAGTGACCCTGTGGGGACCTGTTCGATTTGGAACCAGTTAATTATGCTTCAATTGAGTCATGTTAGCGGTGTGCATCAGTGCTGTTTGAGACCTCATTTGCTTAAAACTTGAACTTATCCCGCTACTGAAGCCAGAATGACACACAAAAAAAATTTTTTTTTTTAATTTTGGTTGGTTTCTGATCCTGCTACTGTTTCATAAAACAGTGGAATGAAACTGCCTCTCAGCCCTGTTGTAAACAATGGTGGTTCTCCGCATTGCTAGCCCGGCGCTCTACCTGACTGAGCTGTATGGCATTCCATTCAGACAGATAGGGGACTGACTATGTGAAGACCCCCATAATAAATTTCATGAACGAGGAGGATATAAAAACATTGGGCCCGTATATTAATTTTGGAGATGCTAGTTAAACCCACTTCGACATTTTATAAAAAAACAAAACAAAAAAAACAAAGGCATTTTTGGCATATGAAACTTTATATGCACCGTACCGTGAAGGCTGAATACTCGCACAGACACAAATACACACGCACACACACACACACGCTAAATTACCTATCAATATTGTTACGTCAACTTAGCACGATATCGCAATATCAACATCATGCACACAGGTATAGAAAGAATTAAAAGAGAAGGGAAAAAATGAAAAATGATCGGACAGTTAATGGGAAAATCCAAAAGTACACATGGCATTATTTTATAATAAAGGAAATCAACTAATTAATTCTGTTGGGCCTACTTGCCCGAACAGTTTCCAGATCCTATTAAACGCTTATTAGAAAGCTGTGAATTTTCGCATCAAGTGCATAAAAGTGCGCACAGTTATCTAGACCTACATGATAAAAAAATCTATATGTTTATAAAAAAAATATGTAAGTAAATTTGGATTAATAATAAAAAAATGAGTTAAAACTGCTCGTATTCTTTGAAATAAATTTTGTTCATGATAAATTATCTATGGATAAGATTAGTGTTGTTAAAAACAAAGAAACAAAAAAACAAAACAAAACAAAAACTCTTATGCTTTGTAATGTGAAAGGTGTCGACACAGTGTGAAGAGAGTATTAATTTAAAAAAAAAAAAAAAAAAAGGAGATATAAATATCGATGTGTTTTAAAATCATAATTGTCGAAGCTGTTTGTTTCTCAATTATATTGAGACCTTGAATCCTTCTTGGTTGAGTGGATTTGAAAGCGTTGCCAGTATCGAATTGACTTTTTTTTTCTTTAATTTATTTACTTTTTTTATAATTAATAGAAAAAGACTGGTATTGGGAAAAAAGAGCGGAGGGTGAGATAAATAAAGGGGAAGAGAAAGAGACAAATAAACATGATTTAAAAAAAAGTAGAAATGGATTCTATCTTATAAAAGCTAACAGTTAGATGGAGAGGGGCCGAGAGAGAAAGAAAGAGATAGAAGAGAGAGAGAGAGAGAGAGAGAGAGAGAGAGAGAGAGAGAGAGAGAGAGAGAGACAGACAGACAGACAGACAGACAGACAGACAGACAGACAGACAGACAGACAGAAAAAAGAAGTTCAGAGACAGAGAAATACACAGAGAGAGGGAAGAGAGAGAGAGAGAGAGAGAGAGAGACAGAGAGACAGAAAGACAGAGAGAGAGAAAAGGCGAGAGAGAGAGAGAGAGAGAGAGAGAGAGAGAGGAAGAGGAGGAGGAAAAGAAAGAATGAGATGGGAGTGAAAACTGATCCAGCAGCCCAGCTTAGCCGAGAGGTGACAGAAGATGATTTATAGAGAGAGAGAGAGAGAGAGAGAGAGAGAGAGAGAGAGAGAGAGAGAGAGAGAGAGAGAGAGAGAGAGAGGAAGAGGAGGAGGAAAAGAAAGAATGAGATGGGAGTGAAAACTGATCCAGCAGCCCAGCTTAGCCGAGAGGTGACAGAAGATGATTTATCTTTGACATTGAATTTCAGGCAACTATAGGCCTGGGTAACAGGTAAACCTAATTTTTCGATTTAAAAAATAATTACAAAAGTAAATGGATAAAGAGATCTTTTTTCACTGAGTCGCTCCCCAACCGTCCCTTTTTTTCCCTCTTAAGAAAAAAAAACAGTGAAAATTAATAAATAGAAAAAAAAATAATTAAAAAAAATCTACGGTAATCACTTATACAACTTTACTTTAATATTGCAATCGAAAATGAAAATAATTATTTTCGAGTGTTTGGTTATATAATTCATTCTGAAATTGGCAATATAAGGTGTCCCGAGGATAATACACCATAAACTAATATACCCATTAGACAGATCTGACTCAAAGTGGGATTGTGTGCACATTTTGTATTTTTTTTTTTTTTTTTTTTTTTGGGGGGGGGGGAAGGGGGTTTACTGACTGACATGCAACATGGCAATTTCAGAAGATAAAGGTCAGTCAATCTTTTAGATCTAACTGATGAAGGGGTATGTATGTTTGAAAAAAAAAATTATTTAAGGAAAATTCAGAATAAAAAGAAAATGGTAGTAATAGGCTGGTCAAATACGTGGAAACAGCTTTTTTTTGTGATCTCCGAATATGTTTGAAAAACATTTTTTTTTACAAATTTACATTCGTGTTAGACTGAATTCCGCAAACAGTGCCAAAAGTTCTACTGCCATGTTGGAATTTATGTCTTCTGTACTTGAATGCATGATAATGGGCGTTTCATTGAATAGTTCTACAATTAGATTGAGATTTTACAAAGTTGTTAAACTGTATTTCTTAATGTAGCTGAAAAGTTCATTTTTTCTTAATCTCTATAAATTGTTGCTGTAGTTTTTGTTGCTATTTCGTCGGTGTTGCTGTAATTACCGTTATTACTTATCTCTGCCTCGCAGGACATTATTTTTTTATTACGGTTATTTGCTACTTTAGGTTGTAGAAATAACAAAAATCAGCAAAAACCTGTTGTTTGCATTCACCATAGAGTGAATCTAAACTGAGCTTTGAGTGGAAGTTTTTTTGGTTTTTTTTTTTTAATCTGCAAAAGGAATAATGGACTCTTCTCTTTCGAGACAAGAAGATGAAAAGCTACTTATAGAGGATACAAACTGAAAATCGTTAAATTATCTTTAGAGTTATCTCACTATTACCAGGTCCATGCTCTTCTCCGAGTGGGCATAAACTTACATTATTCCCATTCAATATGTCGCTTGACATTTACAAGAAAATAAATCTAGCTTCATTATCATCGCTGTCACCAATATCATTGTGGAGAGAATTTCGGGCAAAGTTAAAGCAGTAGGGGCAAACATAAATAAAAAAAAAAGAAAATAAATAAGTTAAAGTAAGAGCCTTATGTTGCAAGTGCGGCTTTTGGTAGTGACGCCTTGCTGAAAATCCCTCGTCGAGTTGACTATATGCAAGCGAGGCGTCCAGTTTTATTTATTCTGGACTTGAAATGGAAGGCTTTAAGAGGTAGAAAATGCTCAAACTAACCTGATAGAGCAGCCATTCGTTCAGGTAAGGCATGCCAGAGTAGCGCTCCTTGGCTCTAAACATTCTCTGAGCTGTTGGTCACTGGCGGAGAAGCACTTTTCTCCGGTATCCCTCGACTGCTAGCAGGCCAACCAGGGGCGTATTCCATGCACCACGCAACAGGGGGGGAGGAGGGGGGACACACTTTGCGCGAACGACAAACAATAGCCCGGAGGTTAATGTGCAAGATTTTAGCTTCAAGGTCTAGAGTTTTGGTCAAATCTGGCGCCTGGCCCAAAACTTAGTAGATATATCTCGATGGCGAAGCGGGAGTGGGTGGGTTCAAGTCTTTTGGAAGAACAAGGCTGGTTCAGAATCGCCGATTATCTTATAAGGTCCGGTTCAAATCTCAATGGTAGATGCCTAATGCTGGTCTATATCCTTGGAACCAAAGATGGCGATTATAATCAAACTTAATCCACTATAGTAATTGTTAATGAAGAAAAAATATAGTTCTAGGCGTTGGATAATGCTTTGGTCAAGATGCCAATAGACGCGAATGTCAAAAATACGAACAAATTGTTATTAAACCTGTCTTCAAGCGCGTAAAGCTTTAAACATTAGCTTAACTGTATAACGATTTATATTTAAAAGAAGGAGCAAACTGGAAATGCAAATCAATCGGTCGAGACTCAAAAATTATCTTTTCACGCCAGAGAATGATGAAAGTGTTCGAATCAACTCAATGTTTGCGCCTTGTTTGGCTGTGAATATTGTATTTCGTCTCGTGGTTGCGAAACTTGTACTAGATGAGTCAGGTTGCTGCTGTTGTAACAGATTGATAGTTTTTCCTGTTGCTGCTGTTGGTACAGATTGATGGTTTTCCCGTTGCTGCTGCTGCTGTAGCTGTCAATGTGACTCTGCTGCCTAAAGCTAATGCTGTTGGAGAAACAAGTTGTAAACTAAGAACCACCAAAAGTTTCTGATGGTCAGCTGTCTACACGGTCACAAGTTTAGAAAAATCTCTGTCCCTCCCAATAACCAATCGTTTCTTCCTTCTTTTCTTCCTCCTCTTTTTCCTCTTGGTGGTTGCCGATGATACTCCGCCCGATCTAGCTCTAGCGGTCGGCGCCGTGCTGGTCTTGGCGGAGCGGCAACACCTCTCGACTCCTGACGCTTGCTGAGATAAGCTGAAGGTGCTGGTGGTAGTGGGAGTGGCACTGCTGCTGCTGCTGCTGCTGTTGCTGTTGTTGTGGTTGTTGTCACTCACCTCGCGTGGATGTGCCTGTGAGGTGGAGCTCATCAATTCCCCGGGCGCATCAGTAGCGAGTGAGCCTGGTCAGTGATCAGATAGGTCACTCCGCCAACGGGGACAACCCAGCCTGCTCACGCCGCAACCTCCTGGCTGTGGTCGCCATCAACCTCTGAATGTACCACAACACAACTCAACGTCTTTTAAAAAAAAAAAAAGTATAAAAACCTACATGGGTGCTGTTGGCGAAGAAACTGGCTCTACAATAAAAGGAGGATTCACACGCAAGTCTTCCTTCTTATTTGGGAGCCCAGCTTCTGATAAATAGCTCGGCATTTCCTGTCAAACTGTTGTAAAGAAAAATAAAACAAATATATAGAATAAAAAATAGGGCATGGATACTGTCTTACCCTAGACAATTCAATATCGCATCCATTACTTTTCACCCGGCGGTGGCATTTCTCCACAAGAGGTGAGATCTTTACTTAGTAGTTTTCCAGCGATTCTAAGGCACAACCATCCCCCCGTCCTCTCTAATTCTATCTTATTTATAGCGGCACACCAATACCGCTTTTTTTTTTTTAATCAGACATTTCCAAAAATAATTTAAATATAGAGCTGTCAAAAAATATAGAGAGTTTAACAAATCTGCAGCGGAGCAAGTTCGTTAGATCTTAATCAAAGGATGAAAACATATTAAGCATTTCACATTTTTCTTACTTTGGTTTTGCTTCTTTCTTTATTTTCTCTTTTTTTTTTTTCCTCTCCTTTTTTTTAAAATGAACTTTACAATAATAATGTTTTCCGAAGAACTTATGTCAGGTATAAAAACACCGCTTTCTAATTGATTTAAACGAAGGTCAAAACGAGCCAAATTAAACACATGTTGCCCACTATCAATTTATGCAGTATGAAGCTAACCTATAATCTCCATTGCGTATTAAAAAATTAGATCTCAAAACAAAAAGCTAAGATGAAACTTATAACCCCTCAAAAATAGAATATTATTAAAAAAAAAACAAGGTCATAGGAATAATAATAATATTTTAAAAAAGTCGATGGCTTATGTAAAGCAGTTGTTTAAAAAAAAAAAGGGAAAAAAAACCTAGCGTCATTGAACATTTTGTGTGTCACTCACACTAAAACACAGCAGCCAGAATTAGAGCCGACGCGACAACTACTTATCACCAACCATATTCAATTGCAATCGTATTGATCACAGACTTAACAAAACTTCAACCGATAAAACCCCTTTCAGAGATGACCTCGCGAAATTTA
>JAWDGP010003691.1:112500-115000 GCA_033675545.1 Elysia crispata | reverse complement strand
GATATTTAGATAAATAGATAGATAGATAGATAGATAGATAGATAGATAGATAGATAGATAGATAGATAGATAGCAAGACAGATCCAAAGACTGAGAGAGAGAGAGAGAGAGAGAGAGAGAGAGAGAGAGAGAGAGACGGACAGACAGACAGAGGGAGAGAAAGAGAGACAGAAAGATGGAGGATGAAGGACAGAAAAACAGAGACAGAAAAAATAAGAGAGGAAAAGAGATAGATAGATAGATAGACAGAGAAAGAGAGAGAGAGAGAGAGAGAGAGAGAGAGAGAGAGAGAAAAAGAGAGGGAAAGAGAGAGAGATAGAGAGAGGGAGAAAGAGAGAGAGAGAGAGAGAGAGAGAGAGAGAGATAGAGAGAGGAAGAGGCGGGGGTGTGGAGTGAAGGCGCATGTCAGCTTACATCATGTTTCACTCTGTTGAAATCCTTTGCTAACCCACTCATCTTCTAATTCCCTTCCAGTCCTTCTTTTCCACAACTGGTCATCCTCTGCCCACCCCCCCCCCTCCCCTTCCCTCCCCCTCCCCCAACCTCTCCACAGCTCTCAGTACTGCGCTCATTCACTCACCCACCAACCCACCCTCTTAGCTACTCACAGCAACATGCATTCTGCCGTCCATGTCCGACTCTAACCAGTTGATGTTGTCCTCTTCAAATTTCGCGTGTGACATGCAATCGATCACCAACCAGAGCCCACCTAGCTCGACGCCTTCTTCTCCCCCCTCCCAAACCTCCTTCCCCCCTCCCTCCCCCCTCCTTTCGTCCTTTCTGGTCTCTTCACCCTTTACTCCCTCTCTTGCCACCACACGCCTGCCTGTCGAATCTAACTCTCCTCCGGCTTGTGACACGCGGTTGCATGCATGTTCACCCTTACCCTACCATCCTCACCCCCCCCCCCCTCCCATCCTTTTCCTTTCCCCTCCGCTCCCTTCCCTCCTTTTTTCCTCTTCCGCCTCAGCTCATTTCTCCTGTTGTCGAGCTGTCCTAATCACGTCATATCAAAAACCGTCGTGACACAATCCAATTCGAACATCGCTAATGCTTTTAGCATGCTGTTTTATGCCTCCTGCATGCGTGTACTACTCTCTCTCTCTCTCTCTCTCTCTCTCTCTATCTATCTATCTATCTATCTATCTCTCTCTCTTTTCTTTCTATTTCTCTCTCTCTCTCTCTCTCTCTCTCTCTCTCTCTCTCTCTCTCTCTCTCTCTCTCTCTCTCTCTCTCTCTCTCTCTCTTTCTCTTCTTTCTATGTCTGTTCCTCTCTCTCTATTTCTATCTCCCTCCCTCTCTCCATATTTCTATCTTTTTCTCTCTCTCCCTCTCTCTCTGTCTGTCTGCCTGACTCTCTCTCACCCTCTCTCTCTGTCTGCCTGTCTCTATCTCTGTTTATCTCTATCTCTTTCTCTCTTCCTGTTTCTATCTCTTTCTTTTCTTTTTTCTTCCTCTTTGCACTCACACTAATAGCCTTCTTCAATCTCTAGCTCTTTACTACTGTCCCTTCCCCCCCTCTCTCTCTCTCTCTCTCTCTCTCTCTCTCTCTCTCTCTCTCTCTCTCTCTATCTATCTATCTATCTATCTATCTATCTATCTATCTATCTACCTATCTGTCTATCTCTATCTCTCTCTCTCTCTGTTTTTCTATTTGTTCTCTGCCCTTCTTATACCCGTTTCTTTTCACCATTATTGAAAAACAAAACAAAAAATAATTACTACTACTACTACTACTACTACTACTACCAACACCAACACCACCACCACTACTACTACTACTACTACTACTACTACTACTACTACTACTACTACTACTACTACTACTACTACTACTACTACTACTACTACTACTACTACTACTACTACTACTACTACTACTACTACTACTACTACTGCTGCTGCTGCTGCTGCTACTACTACTACTACTACTAATTTTGCTGCTGTCACTGCTACTGCTACTACTCCTACTCTTACTACTAACCACAATCAAAATAATAATATATAATAATAATAATGATAATGATAATAATAATAATAATAATAATAATAATAATAATAATAATAATAATAATAATAATAATAATAATAATAATAATAATAATAATAACAGTGTCTTTCCTCACTGCCTCCCTCTCCATCTATCTATCTATCTCACATTTACTCACTCACTATCTCTCTCCCTCTCTCTCTCACTCTCTCTCCCTCTCTTTCTCCCTCTCTCTCTCTCTCCCTCTCTCTCACTCTGTCCAATTCTCCCCCCACCCCTTCCTTTTTCCTCCAAGCGGTCAAACCCATGGAGACAGGACTTGCTAGCAACATCGACTTCCAAATGAGGCCGCCTAGCGGAGGCGCCCTCAGCATATCCGCCCATTCTCCCATTTCAAGCATCGTTTCAAGTCCCACTTGTATTCAACTCGAGCCTGCCTCTATCTCCCCACTCTCCCCCCCTCTGGCTTCCCTCCTTCTTTCCCTCTTTTCCTCTCACGCCCCCAACCCC
>JAWDGP010003691.1:100000-105000 GCA_033675545.1 Elysia crispata | reverse complement strand
TGTCCAGTGCCCTAACCCTAACCCTAACCCTAACCCCCGCCGCTGAGATCAAACACTAGCGTCTCGTTTCTTGTAGTTAGGAGGGATGTCCAGTGCCCTAACCCTAACCCTAACCCCCGCCGCTGAGATCAAACACTAGCGTCTCGTTTCTTGCGTTATTTAAATCAGGGCGAGAGTTCTACCTTCAGTCCACCCGCTCGGCCACGCTGACAGTGCTATGACTGAGTCTCACACTGAGAACCCTGCCGTGGCCCTGCCTGATGGAGGCAATCGTTACTGAGATCACTGCTATTCATCAACCAATATTAATGAATACAAACAGAACAGCCCGCTCTACAGACGGGGCCTGGTGGCCTTTGCTGGGGCTGGAGCGCGTGTGTGAATATTTCTTAACCTAAACACAAAAAAATAATGTAGACTTGGAACTTAAATCCTAACGATAAAAGTAAAATCTAGAGCTATCTAGATCTAAATCTTTAGCTTTTGATTGGAGTCTAGCTGCTATAAATATCTTGGCGTAGAACTAGAACCTATGTCCAAGCATTTTTTTTTTTTTTAGATTCTTCACTAAGATCTTACACTATGTAACATGAAGATCTAGATTCTTCACTAAGATCTTACACTATGTAACATGAAGATCTAGATTCTTCACTAAGATCTTACACTATGTAACATGAAGATCTAGATTCCAGACGGTTTTACATCGTATGCGTACTTGTAGTTCACTTCCTGCCATCTCTAGCAAGCTGTGCTTACAGGAAATAGTTCGCATATTCACATTGCCACTCCAATCTTTAGGACAATTTACACCGTTACGCCAAGTTTCGCATGCCTAGGTGGTTCAGAAATGCTCCATTACGATAGTCCTCATTTTTCGCCTAGCTCCATTTATTTATAGAAGAATATAGTTCACTAATTTTGTGTAGTCCAAATCTATTAACGGAATATTTTTTCCAACATTCATTATCATGTTGATTTAAATAACTGCACGGCTAAGAATTCCCGCAAGGCAGTGCACTTTTATGCACTTAATGCGAAAATTCGCAGCTTTTTAGTAAGTTTTTAAGGAGGATCTAACAACGAATTGGTAAAGGACAGAATTAATTTGTCGATTTCATAATTATATTGCAAAATGTTCAATAATGACAAACGCGATATTATTTTTTTCAAATGGACTTTATAATTTAAAGGAAAGAGACACCTTTTTGGTAGTTGTCCAGTTCTATGGGGTTTAGTAGGTAAGTAGTGTTACCACAACCCTTCTTATCGTAACACATTTACATGTTTATTATGCGACGCGAAAAGTTTAATAGTACAAGAGGGATAAGAACTTTGTTACTGCACTACTTACTTACACAAGTGATAGTACCTTGCCAGGTCGGTGACATGACACAGTCTGCCTACTAGAGGACTAAACAATCTGGTAGGAGCCGCCAGTCGAAGAAATAGTTTTTTTTTATTGATCCGGCAGTTTAAAAAGAAAAGAAAAGAAAAAAAGTACATAATGGAAGTACAAAGAAGAAATACTTTGAAGCACACATAACGAGTGCGTCGAAAATTAGGCCAAGGTCTGGGGGGACAGGTGGGGCGGGAAGAGAGAGAGAGAGAGAGAGAGAGAGAGAGAGAGAGAGAGAGAGAGAGAGAGAGAGAGAGAGAGATACAGACAGACAGACAGAAAGAGAGAGAGAGATAGACATAGTGAAAGAAAAAGACAAAGAGACAAAGAGAGAAAAAGGGAAAGACAGAGAGAAACAGAGAGAAAGAGAGAAGGAGTGAGAGAGAAAGAGAGAGAGAGAGAGAGAGAGAGAGAGAGAGAGAGAGAGAGAGAGAGAGAGAGAGAGAGAGAGAGAGAGAGAGAGATAAAGAGAGAGAGAGAAAAAGAGAGATATATAAAGAGAGAGAGAGAGAGAGAGAGAGAGAGAGAGAGAGAGAGAGAGAGAGAGAGAGAGAGAGATAACGCCAGCACGCACACTGCTGGCTACTTTAGACCTATTTCGGTATGACTAAATCTAGCCCATGTCAGGTTGACCCAACAGACTGATGGGGAGGCTGGTTCTGATTATTATGCGGTTGGTATGGTCGAATGTGTGAAGTTCTCGGAGATAATGCCGGGTAGACTAGAGAGGTGATAAGCGCATCAAGTGAAGTCTTGATACGGCGTGTAAAGAATAATTAAGTCGAGGCAAGTGGTGGGTCGGATGAATACTTTGGGTATTGTAGATTGAAAGAGAGAGAGAGAGAGAGAGGGGGGGGGGGACGGGAGGGAGGAAAAAAAAAAGGGGGGGGGGGGGGGAGAGAGATAGAGACAGACAGAGAGTTCAAGTCAGTGACGGGGAAAGGGGGAGAGAGAGAGAGAGAGAGAGAGAGAGAGAGAGAGAGAGGGGGGGGGGGGGGGGGGGTTCAATAAGGCTAGTTAGATGGATAATTAGATGTATACAAAGATGTATAGAAAGAGAAAGATAGATGCGAAGATAGATAAATCGATGGATGTGTTGAGAGATAGATAGATAGATAAACAGATAGGCAGAGGACTACATAGATCGATTGATAGATAGATAGTTAAATAGTTACATGAATAGATACGTAACTGGCTGTAACGGAGGTAGGATAATACAAAAGTTAAGAAGAAAGCCACAGAACGAGAGACAGACAAGAGAACACAGTCATACAGATAGACATGCAAAGAAAGAAAATTAGAGATAGACAGAGAGAGAGAGAGAGAGAGAGAGAGAGAGAGAGAGAGAGAGAGACGGACAGAGAGAGACAGACAGACAGACAGGAGAGACTGAGAAAGAGGAATAAGCAGAAAGGAGTAAAACGCTATTAAAACTATATTAAGGTGATGAACCAATTTGGGATTTCATCTTTTTAAGCCTCGCCCTGCTTGACGGGGGGGGTGATAAAATAATTATCTCAGATGGCTTCCGTGTGAACGGATGAGATCACGCGATCAAGTCGTGTAAATTTTAATTCTTAGACCTAATTCAAACTTTCATTACAGAAGTTATGTTACGTTCCGCCAAACCGAGTTTACCTCACACAGACACGTAAAAACAAAACAAAAAACAAAAAAAACAAAAAACCGGAAAGCACTAGATCTAGGTCTAGACTGTGCCACCCCTCCGCTAGATCTAGAATTACAGCTACATCATCTGATCCTATGGACCCGTTATTTAGCGACAAATTTATTCGGTACACGATGATAACTTTAACCCTTTTACTTCCCGTGTCACGATGACCTCATTACTCAGGTGATGTAATGGTTGCTGTGTGCCCAGGGAAACGACTCGGCGTACTTTGCTCCTTCTGCACCGGGTCTTTATCGTCCGAGAAGGGAAAAAAAAATAGTCCCAGTTTATAAAATTAATACGATCAAAGATGGGCGGATATAGCAAAAAGAAGAAAAAAAAAGAGTATGATACTTGAAGTTACCGACATGGAGTCGACATGGGGTATAACAGCGGTTATTTTGTACAGCAAAATCGATCCAAATCCGGATATAAATGAGGCAAATTGTTAATTGTAGTAAACGGCAAAAGTCATGGAGCATGTCGGGTAGTTTGTACTGCTAAATCGATTCACAGCCAGATATCACTGAAGTTAATAGATAATATTTGTAATTAACGACAAAAGTCTTGGAGCAGCTTAGCTTTTCTGGGTTTTTTTAACTCCTCAATCGATCTAAATCTGGATAACAACGAGGTAAAAAACCGGATCTATGAAAATGTCCGGGCCCGACTTGCTTGCGTCGAAGTTCTCATAATTCTGTACACGCCTCTCTTTTACGCGAAGGTGCTATAGGTAATTTTTGTGACTTTGGCCTAGCACCTGTCATAATTATCCGTCATCTGAACAGAAAAAAAAATTGTCATTAATTTTTTTTCCAATACTACTCACTGATGAATGTGATTCGGGAAAAGGAAAACGAATAAATTGGGAGAAAGATTGATGGATGGACAGATAAATAGGTAAAAAGATAGATAAATGGAGATAAATAGATGGGTAGATAAATATAGATATATAGAGAGATAGATGAATAGAGAGATAGTTGGATAAATAAAGATATATAAATAGATGGGTAGATAGATTCATAGAGAAATAAAGACAGATAGATGGGTAGGTAGATGGATGTATGTATGGATAGATAGATAGATAAAGAGATAAATAAAGAGATAAAGGTAAACAAATAGACATATAGACAGATAGATGGATAGAGAAAGATATGGGTAGACAGATTAAGAGATCAAAACTCATTCATCTTTGAATTCATTGGCCTCTCTTAATGTAAAGAAACACACACACACACAAAAACAGAGGTAACCCAACCCCTCCCCTACCCCACCCCCACCCCCTTTTCCTAATCTAAATTACAACGCCAGTGACTTCATTTCGGTAGAACCTTGGAAAATTAAGTTGTAGATGGGGTGGGGGGGGGGGGGGGGGAAATAACTAAATTACAGAGGAGAAAGGGCGAGATGAGCATCACGCGTCATGTTCTTATGAATTATGCAGGTGAGCTTTTACAAAAAGAAGGCGCATGTGTGTGTGAGTGAGTGTTGAGTGGGGCGGGGGGAGGGGGAGGGGGAGGGACTGGAGGAATAGTCCCATAGCAGGTCCTGAGAGCGCATGACACTGCTTCCTGATGCTCAAACGACACGCTTGAATTGCTCGCACATGTAAATATCAGTAACATGTGGTCAGGATTTCATTGGCGGAGAAAAAAGCCTTGCTCAGACCAATTGAATTCGAGGGAAATACTCGGGTAATTGTATTGAAATTGAGCAAATCATCAGTGTAACGAGGTAAAAAAAAAATTTTGTATGGGTACTTCCTCTTCGATTTCCACTTCACTCTAATCTCTCTCTCTCTCTCTCTCTCTCTCTCTCTCTCTCTCTCTCTCTCTCTCTCTCTCTCTCTCTCTCTCTCTCTCTCTCTCTCTCTCTCTCTCTCTCTCTCTCTCTCTCTCTCTCTGTGATGCGTCTATGTCTCTCACTCTCTCT
>JAWDGP010003691.1:92500-97500 GCA_033675545.1 Elysia crispata | reverse complement strand
CAGTTACGTGTCATTTTTTGCTGAAAAGCTCTGTATAAGGTGATACTAGTAGATGCTGTGTAAGATGATACTAGTAGATGCTGTGTAAGATGATACTAGTAGATGCTGTGTAAGATGATACTAGTAGATGCTGTGTAAGATGATACTAGTAGATGCTGTGTAAGATGATACTAGTAGATGCTGTGTAAGATGATACTAGTAGATGCTGTGTAAGATGATACTAGTAGATGCTGTGTAAGATGATACTAGTAGATGCTGTGTAAGATGATACTAGTAGATGAAAGCTCATCCAATTACATTCCGTATATGAAGAGGAAAGAGAGTAAGAAAATTAATAATGGGAAAAGGTGTAATGGAATGAGAAAAAATAAAACGAAATATACAAAAAAAAAAAAAGAAAAACTGAAGCCACAAAAAAAACAACAACACAGCGACAGACATCTTAAAGTACAAAAAATCTTGGAACAATCATAAAACGGTAACCAGAAAATGAATCATTAGTGGAGCCAATACCATGATAAAATTATGTACTTATCTTATATTATTGGTAGAGCATAATGGTGGCTATAAGAGGTACCCGATGCCGTTTCAGAAAGAGCAGCAAAGAAGCCTTCCTCAGCATCTGAAGTTACCCAAGTACTGACTAGCACTGGTTTTTTGGAGGAGAAGATTAAAAAACAAAGCAGCACACACGGCACAGAGACTACCACTACGGCAAGACCCGATCAATCAGGCTGCCAGTTCGATCTACTACGTCTAGATCTAAACCATCTCGATAAATTCTAAATCTACAAATTGGAATGAGATCTACTTACTGACAGCTGAGCAGGGTTTGTCACTCCTCGACGCTTCTCGAGCCATTAAACACATCGGAACAGTTCAGGGGTTTTTTGGTCAAACCACAAAGAACATACCACTAAAAAAAATGGAAGGATATAACAAAAAAAAAAACAACCAGGGAGAGAGAAGAGGAAGAAAAGACGGGGAGTAAACAAGGAAGTGTGTGATGGGAGGAGGAGGAGGGGGAGAGGCTGAGTAGTACTACTGGAGGAGAGAGACTGTAGTGCCCCCATGTGACCCAGACGGATCAATATTCCAGTCTGGCCATAGTCGCCGTCGTGAGTACACCGCTAGCATTCTACTTTCTACTCAACTAGAGCCAGTCAATACCGAAGGGCGGCCTGGAAAACTCCCGGCTTTGCCGTTAGTACTGCCAAGGTATTTTGGTGCGGGCTTCGGTGGTGAAAGAAAAGAGGAGGTCGTTCGCACACTTACATACAGTGGGAGAGAGAGAGACAGACAGACAGACAGAGAGAGAGAGAGAGAGAGAGAGAGAGAGAGAGATTTTTTTGCCTAGAATAAACAAAGTTCAATGTCTTATTTCTAGTTATAAGACAATAAATGCAGGTAATTTTAGAAATAAATAAATATATAAATAAGTGAATAGTGAGCACATAGATAGATAGATATGTAGATAGATAGATAGATAGATAGATAGATAGATAGATAGATAGATAGATAGATAGATAGATAGATAGATAGATAGATTTTCATGAACTGCTTAATAAATTGGTAAATAAATATATATGGATGATGGATAGTACAATAACAATAGATAGACAAACTGATTAATATGCATAGAAGTAGATAGAAATAGATGTGTAGACAGTTCAAGATATACGAGTACCATAGGTAAACAGCCAGTTGAGGGATAGAAAGGTTATTTCCTTCCATCTCTATCTCTCTATCTGTCAATCTCTCTCTCTCTCTCTCTCTCTCTGTCTCTCTATCTATCTCTCTCTCTCTCTCTCTCCCTCTCTCTCTCTCTCTATCTATCTATCTATTTCTTTATCTCTCTCCTCTCTTCTCCCCCTCTACCCTCACCCCATCCCCACCCCCAACCACCATTACACCCCCCTCTTCCTCTTCTTCTCTTTTACAACTCACCAACTTATTTGGAGATACACATCATCAAAGGCAATTTAAGAAGGAGGAAAAAAAAAAACGCCTATAACGGTTTACAGGGAAAAAAATATCGGAAATTAAAGAAGGAGCTCTTACAGGCACTGTACCTCAGTTTATTTTTTCTTTTTTTTTTAATGATTTTTTGGATTTGCATTAATTTTATCATACACATACACATGTTGACTTTCGCGTGTTATGTCCTTTTACTTCAAAATCTTTCAATTAGAACCTTTCCTTTTTTTTATTAATTTGTTGTTTGTTTGTTTTTTTGCCTATCGACTTCTTTATCTTTGGAATCTTAATTATTGGGATAAGAAAGCGGCGCACTTACACAAATAACTTTCCAACAAAACTTTCACATCTAACGTAGATTACATCTGGTGGGAAACGGTTCAAAATTGTTCAGCGATGTTCATGTACGCTGTAAATCAAAAAAATAGTAATTTAAAAAAAAAAGTCATCATTTTCTCTCTATTGACGTACAAGATTGTTATATTAACGCCGCGGTGTACTGAACGTTAACTGTTCCAGGCCAGACATCTGTTCACTTTGACACTTTTTTTTAATAAACCGATGAGTGATAGATGAATGTATGGTTGTACGGAACATTTGATTCAAGGTGTAACATTTAATCCAACTCAAGCAGTACTGGTTTTTGTCACCTTTTTCAGGTATAGAAAGGTCGAGGTGGTGAGAAGTAATGTGTAAGTAGTAAAAGGAAATTAAGGAGCAAGCAAACATTGATAAAAACGCATAAATCAGGGACATTTGAGGCATACCAAGGAAGGAGGTGGTGGAGAAGACTGGAGGAGGAAAGGGGGGAAGGGGTATTCAGAAGTATAACATGGAGGATCGAAACAAAAAAGAAGGAAGAAGATGTGGAAGAAAAGAGCAAGGAAAGGGGGAGGGGAGCTATGAAGGAATCGGAAGGCTAGGATTAGGAGAGAAAAGTGAAATGGAGGAAGACTTGTGAAAGATTTGGGAGGAATAAGACGAGGAGAAAGAGGGGTAGGAGAATGATGATGATGAGTAGTAGTAAGAAGAGAAAGATGACGAGAATGGTTAGAGAAAACAATGAAGAAAGAGACGGAGAAAGAAAAGAGAGACAGACAGACAGACAGACAGAGAGCAGAGAGACAGAGACAGAGACAGAGACAGACAGACATAAGAGATAGGGAGGAAGAGAGACAGACAGACAGACATGAGAGATAGAGAGAGAGAGAGAGAGAGAGAGAGAGAGAGAGAGAGAGAGAGAGAAAAGTAGGAGGAGGGGGTATTAGAGATAGAACACGTGAGAGATTGAGATGGAAGAGCAAACTATCGGACGCATAAACTGAAACGTTCAAAATATCACAGGAATAACATGAGACAAACTTTTCCGAAAAGGAAAGACTATATTAGGATATAAAGAAGATTTCGACGACCTTTCTACACTCTCGGTTGTCTGGAAGATATTTCTAGAGTCTTTAATTAAAGAGTCTATAAAGCATTGCTGTTTACTGCTTTGAACTTAGCCCAACGTTTTTCATCTATATCAGTATGTTGTTGGCTAGCCCATAAATATATATACTGAAAACTTTATTTATTGATTATGAATCCCTTGGCTTTTATTTTAGTTTGTTCTTCTTGTTGTTGTTGTTTTTCATGTTTTGTTATTTCGATCTCCCTCTTCGCGTTTCAAGATCTTTCTCCCCCCTACTTGCTGTTGGACTTTCTTTCTTGTTCTCCATCTACTTTCCTCTCTCTCTCTCTCTCTCTCTCTCTCTCTCTCTCTCTCTCTCTCTCTCTCGCTCTCTCTCTCTCTCTCTCTCTCTCTCTCTCTCTCTCTCTCTCTCTCTCTCTCTCTCTCTCTCTCTCTCTCTCTCTCTCTCTCTCTCTCTCTCTCTCTCTCTCTCTCTCTCTTCCTCTCTCTCCTCTCTCTCTCTCTCTCTCTCTCTCTCTATTCTCCCTCTCTCTCTCTCTCTCTATATATATATATATATATATATGTATGTGTGGGTGTGTATGTATATATACATATATCATATCAATCGCTGCGTTTCTCTCCTCTCCTCTCCTCTTTCTCTCTTTTTCTCTCTCCCTCCCTCTATCTTATTACCCACATCCCAACTGACTTTTCTCACAGTCTCTCTCAGCACCCACCTACCACATATTTTTTTCTACCCACTCAACATCCTGTGCTGACCGGTCACTCTCCCAGCTCACCTAGAAGCACAGACTGACCAGCTAGCCAGTCCACCACCACCTCAAGCTTGTAGCCGGCCGACACGTTGTTCCAGTGCGAGCCACACAGAGCCACACCACACAGAGCCACGCCACACAGAGCTACACCACACAGAGCCACACCACCACCACCGCCCGCTAGACCGGCCAAGCCTACCTATATCTGGCCTTTAGTGCCTCGCCTCGCACCACCCCCTCATAGAAGTTTGTCGTCTCGGTTGACCCCGCGTGACCCCTGCTCTGCTCAGCGCGAGCACTAGCGAACACCTTAGTCGCGTCAATGAGAGGTGTGTGTGTGTGTGTGGGTGTGGGGGGGGGGGAGGGCAGACCTGGACAGTGGAGTCATGACCCGACAGCACCAACCTGACCTGCCATAACACCTGGATCTGGACAGCGTGCGCGCGATCATGGTTTGCGGGCAGAAGTGACAAACGGTGCGTTTCAGTGCAGGCGGAAGAAGCTGTTCTTCAGACTCACGGCGTTACGTTACGATAGCGACACGGCGCGGCCTCTCTATTACTCTAAATAAATTATGCCTCCATGGTCGATTGGCCCAGTATGTTTTTCATCCCTCTTCCTAGCACTAAGAATCTAGACCCTTGTGCAAAAAATGTCGAAGTCAAACCCGTCCAAGCTAGAGGCCTGATTACGTGTCATGGGTAAGAGCTAGTTGGTATCTTTTGCATCGTGATGACTGAATTCAATGGCGAATTTAAGAAGACTGAAATCAAAGTTTCAGTTCGTTTATGACAATAAGTACAAATAGATAACAAGTAGGTGTCAATGAGGCCGATGGTGATGTGATGATGATA